>JAFFST010001770.1:19027-46475 GCA_022414735.1 Noturus placidus | reverse complement strand
TTTTTTTTTTTTTTTTTTTTTTTTAGAGCTTGTCCATTTTTTAAAACTTGCAGTTTTGGCAATATAGATCAGCAGTATTATTAGCCTTGACATGGGTTTTAGTCTGCTGGCATAGTTTTTTGGACCTCATTGCAGCAATGACTGCCACAGTAACAATCCATTGCATCAAGCAAGTCCAACCTGTAATTACCTAACTCTAAACGGTCTGGAGCGTGCATGGAGTCTCATCTTACGGTGAAGGGCTTTGTGTGGAACGATTGCTGGCTGGAAATGTTGACGGTTCACTGTCAGTTAGAGACAGCTCTATGCCAAGCATGAGACAGACGCTCACCATGTCATCATTCTTTTGGTTAGTTGCACCGAGTGTTGTGGCAGTGATATGAGCCTCTCTCTAATCACATATGAAATGGAGAAAACAACAATACTGTACTCAAAAGACACCGCAGTCAGGACTGGCAGAGGGATTTATCTTTTTCTTCATTCTGTGTCAAAAGCTCAGTGACCTTCTTCCCAACCTTTATTCCACATGTCAATCTTCCTATAAAGGTTTTCAGAACTAACAAATCCAGCTGGATAAGTGGCAAAAAGATTAAGATTACAAAGGACCTATTACTAGACATATGTCTTGTCACGTTACATTCTATCACCTTTTGCATACCCAGCGGCTGCCAAGGGAGGAACTCTACATGCCTCCACTTGTGATCAAGGTGATTGACAACCGGCAGTTTGGCAGGAAGCCAGTGGTGGGCCAATGCACCATCCGCTCTCTGGAGGAGTACCGCTGCCTGCCTGAGAGCCAGGATGAAGAGCTCACAGAAGAGGAGCTGGGTGAGAACGGAGAGAAAATTTGAATTCTATCCATCCATCCATCTTCTATACCGCTTATCCTTCCCTTCAGGGTCACGGGGAAACCTGGAACCTATCCCAGGGAGCATTGGGCACAAGGCGGGGTACACCGTGGACAGGGTGCCAATCTATCGCAGGGCACAATAATTTGAATTCTAATGGATACGAAAAAGCAAACGTAATGCAATTAAAATAACCTTTCTCCTTTTGTCTTCGCAGAAACCATTCCTCACACACCAAGAGATGACATACTGATTGAAATTGATGACAAGGAGCTTCTCATTCCTAGAGAGGTAGAGCTTTTTTCTTTTTTATCTTTGTCTATTAGTAGTAACATCTTCAATAACAGGTCTCACTAAAACACAAATGAGTACAGAATGTCCAAATCAATCAAAAATGGGAAGTTCCATTGCTTGAGACCCTTGGGTGTATGGCTGAAAATGTCATTCAGTGTAATGTTGTTCTAAAAGAAGCATTAACCTTATGGGTTTTTAAAGTGTGACACACTCATATATGACTTGTTTGATTACGTAAGTCTTAAAAAAAAAAAATATGAGCATAATTCTTTTGGCTGCTATTTGGTGGTTCTGAGTTTCACACAGCTTGGGTTTCTCGAGGTTCCCTTTGGACACTTACAATAAGTGAGGTATGATCTTATGAGATGTTATATACAGAATACACCCTTAAACAGAGTCTAGGGGTAATTTTTTAACAATGGAACCTATGCCTCATTGCTAATATTGGCCGCACCCTGCCTAAAAAATAAACATGTTTTGATCACTGGCCAGTCCTTTGCCCTGACATGACAGAGAATTGAAAGTATTCAGAGTTGGCAAATTAAGTTAGCCAGTTTAAAAGTTTAAAACATCAACATTTACGTGAGCATATTGCACATTAGTCACATTATACACGTGTTAAAGTTGAGTTTCTGGGCTGCACATTTCCATTATTAAATGAGCTGCCTTTTGTTTATACCTTCAAGGTTGCAAAAATGTTTTTTTAACTGTAATATTAGTGGCCCTGTGTGTGCGGAGTTTGCTTGTTCTCCCCGTGTGTCGGGGGTTTCTTCTGGGTACTCCGGTTTCTTGCCCCAGTCCAAAGACATGCATGGTAGGCGGATTGGCATGTCCAAAGTGTCCGTAGTGTATGAATGGGTGTGTGAATGTGTATGTGATTGTGCCCTGTGATGGATTGGCACCCTGTCCGGGGTGTACCCCGTCTTGTGTCCCATGCTCCCTGGGATAGGCTCCAGGTTCCCCTGGAAGAAAAGGATAAGTGGTATAGAAGATGGATGGATGGATGGATGGATACAACCCCAATTCCAAAAAAAGTTGGGATGCTGTTTAAAATAAATAAAAACAGTAAATAATAAAGTAAATAAAAACAGAATGCAATGATTTGCAAATCTCATAAACCCATATGTAATTCAAAATAGAAAATGAAGAACTGAGGAAATGTACCATTTTAAAGAAAAAATAAGGTAATTTTCAATTTGATGGCTGCAACATGTCTCAAAAAGTTGGGACAGGGCAACAAAAGCCTGGAAAAGTAGGTGATACTGAAAAGGAACAGCTAGAGGAACATTTTGCAACTAATTAGGTTAATTGGCAACAGGTCAGTAACATGATCGGGTATAAAAAAAAGAGTCTCTCAGGAGTAAAGATGGGATGGAATCTGGAAGAAGCATATGTTCCTCTAAAACATGTATATATCTTTCAGCATTGATGCTGCCTTTCCAGATGTGCAAGCTGCTCATTCCATAAGCACTAATGCACCCCCATACCACCAGAGATGCACGCTTTTGAACTGTGTGCTGATAAAAAGCTGGACAGTTCCTCTCTTTAGTCCTCTAGTTCTCTTTAGTTTATAGAACGCGGCATCCATGGTTTCCAAAAAGAATTTTAAATTTCGATTCATCTGACCACAGAACAGTTTTCCACTTTGCCTCAGTCCATTTTAAAGGAGCTTTGGCCCAGAGAAGATGGCAGCATTTCTGGATCATGTTCACATATGTCTTGATCTTTGCAAATTAGAGCTTTAACCAGCATTTGTGGATGGCACGGCGAACTGTGTTCACAGACGATGAGTTCTGGTGGTGTTTCTGAGGCCATGCAGTGATTTCCATTACAGAATCATTCCTGTTATTAATGCAGTGCTGCCTGAGGGCCCGAAGATCACAGGCATGCAGTATTGATTTATGCGCACAGAGGTTTCTCCAGATTCTCAGAATCTTTTGATGATATTACCTACCTACCTACCTGTAGATGATGAGATGAGATATTCATAGTCATTTGCAATTTTTATTGTTGAGAAACATTATTCTGAAATTGTTCCACAAATTGTAGACGCAGTTTTTCGCAGATTTTTGAACCTCTGCCCATCTTTACTTCTGAAAGACTCTTCCTCTCTAAGATCTTTTTAAACCCAATCATGTTACTGACCTGTTGCCAATTAACCTCCCAGCTGTTTCTTTTTTAGTAACAATTACTTTTCCAGCCTTTTGTTGCCCCATCCCAACTTTCTTTTAGACATGTTGCAATCATCAAATTCAAAATTACCTTTTTTTCTTCCTTAAAATGGTACATTTACTCAGTTAAAACATTTGATATGTTTTCTATGTTCTATTGTGAATAAAATATGGGTTTATGAGATTTGCAAATCATTGAATTGTTTTTATTTACATTTTACACAGGGTCCCAACTTTTTTGGAATTGAGGTTGTAAAAGCAAGACACAATTTAATAACAAACAAATTAAAAGAATGACTAATATGATGATGTATGGATGATAAGATGGCAAGCATTCAAATTAACATCTAATAGGAGTCTAGTATATTGACAGAATAGTACTGCATTGATTATCCTAGTTTCTAGCTATTATTACATTAATCACTGAACATTTACAACACATTCTATATTTTTTGCCACAATGAAGTAGAAGTACGGTGGTTGAAATTGTGAAACTTAGACATAGTTTTAAACTGCTGTGTGTACTATTATTTGTTTTCTATTTTATATGCAATAATAGTCCACACAATTTAATGTCACCACGAGGTACTAAATCAAGATCTCATTCAGAGTCAAATATAAATGAACTGCATTAAGCCGATCCAGGAGCTTGTCAAAATTAAGGACCTTGCAGAAGTCTATGCAAAAACTGACCACCCCAAACACCTTCTGCACAAGCACACTGGATTTGTTCAAGTCACTGTGTGACTCCTTTATTACTCCTAAATATAGCATTTACACTAGTTTGTCCTGAAACACCTTTATTCATCCAAGCAACTAGGCCCAGGCAGGGGAGAAAACACATCAGAAAATTTTGCTTGCAGCTTGGCTACCTCTGCTCGGTGGGATGGTCAGCGATAGACTCCAAGAGGAATTAGAGTGGGATTTGGGTTTTTGAACACCGCTGCCCCAAATCACCTCTCTCTGTCATCAGCGCAAAAAGGACTACATCTCTCCAGACTTTAAGAAAACTGCTGAGTAGCAGTAGTGTAAGTCAGCTGCTACCTGAACCAAATCTGTTCTCAAAATTACTGAGTGGAAAAGGTGGGGACTAACTGCCAGCTTTGTTGTATGTTTTTGGCCACTGTATTCAATGCAGTGAATAAATTCAGAGGCACCAAAGGATATGTGTGCAGATCACAGTGAATACACATCAGCTTCACCTCCCAGCCCCTTTCCAATGTCTTGACTTGAATTTGGCTTTGGTCCATCAGGCCTGGTGTATACTCCCTTTAGTACTCTGTCACTTGCAGATAGAGTATGATTCAGAGCAATGCTGGGGTAAGAGACGTTCTGGGGTGAGGAGGATGCACATGTGGTTGTCAGGCAGCTGGATGGCTTCAGCTCAAGTGTTGGGTTTGTGGCATTTTCCCCACTCAGAGGTATCATCTGGAATTCAAACAACAAACTGCTCCAACACAAACCATTTGTCTACCTTCTCTGGCTGGCATGGGTCAGCTCTCAGTAACAGCTTGCAGAAGCTGAGAAACATCTGGGTGAATGTGAAGCTCAATTTCAGGGATTTGGGGGAAGATCTCTTGATGCTATGGGTGCAGGCCAAGTAAAACCTGATGGTGCTGCAACGGCAACACTCCTGCACAACTGGACAACTTGGGTGACAAGACCATTCTAACAATCTCAACAGCACTCAGAGGATAAAGCAGACCAAGTGTAAGAGCACATGTGAGTTTTTCTTAATTTGGTTTCGTGCCTTGGCACCGTAGTCGGACAGTAACATAAAACTTTGATTTGCTCATGGCCACACACAAACATGCTCAGAGAGAGAGAGAGAGAGAGAGAGAGAGAGAGAGAGAGAGAGAGAGAGAGAGAATTACATCACTATACATGGGACAACAGGACTCAGGTGTGCACCGTTTGTCATTACCCCTCTAGCTGATGGGAGGATTGTTTTTGAATAGTCAGCAAGTGAAGCTATTGTGCTATTGTTAAGGAATTGCTGGAAGCACATGATAGATATGATAGATACCCATATACTAAATGCTTTTTAGAACCCATTACCACAGCTTTTAATGAAGCCTCCTATAGTGTTCATCAAAATGTTCCTAGCTTTTAATAAAGCCTCCTATAGCGTTTATCAATTACCTGCCATGACTACAGAGTGAAAACTCTACCCCCACACTAAAAACATTATAACATTATAAAAAAAAGATCAAAATTGTTTCCATTTCTCAGTTTTGACATTTCAACCTTTTGTTTGTTTAGTCACTGGAATAAATAAATGAAAAGTAAATGAATTTTGGATTGAATGGATGACTTGTTCCCACTGGCAATTTTTTGCAGTTATAGACTGCAGTTTATTTACATTATTGACCTTCCAGCCTGGTTTTACATTCTGGTATAATATCCAAATCATTTGATACACCAATTGCTTATTGAAATATAGTCCTTTGAATGGAAGATGACCTAGCTTTTGATTAAGTAAGCATTTTGCTAAATACAGAGTAAATATCTCTTCTATATCCCTTTATGAATTCAGCTCTCTTGCAATGACAGCACAATGGGTTATTTAGATCTCTGAATTTGTATGAGGAAACATTTTTCTCTCATTTGTTTTCTGGCTTGCCTTGTCAAAGGACCGCCATCAAATGGCATGTTCGGGTCAGAATAAATAAAACTGGAACCACAACCACAGCTATCCATGTGAAAATCCCCTCATGATTCTCATCTCTGTCCATCAGAAAGGTTCTGGGACCAGTAAAGAGACAGATGCTGGGGCTGGGGGTGTATGCTCTCTTGGATGCATGTTCTGTAGATTTAGCTTGATGATGCATACTATATCTCAACACATTAGTTGGTGTGTTTCATAGGTCAGCTTGTGGTCTTTCACATCATTTTACATGCATTATGGATACAGGTGCCTGGCTGCTAGCTTATATGTAGCTAGATGCATGGCCACATGTTTTTAATCCAGAGTCTCTGACTATGTGTGTTTTGGGCTAAAGTTTTCACATAGCAGCTAGACCTTTCCCTTTCAATAGGTCAGACAAATAAATGACCCTACACAAACTGAGCTAAATCCTAAGATTTCAGTTTCACACGACTCCTGGCACTCTAGTGTGATCCTAGGCCTGCAAGACCCAAAAGAAACCAGGGGAAGTTAGAAAATCCAAAAAGAAAAATCTGATCTTTTGCCACTTTGCAGCTGTTTGAAGCCTCCTCTGTTTTGAAAGGTTTTCTCTGACTTGCAATGGGAGCTATATGGTAAATATTCTGCTCTTAGGCCAACCCAGGTATATATCTTTGGTGTCTATATACAAATATCATCTAATAGCTTTAGCTATTAAAGCTTTTTTTTTTTTTTTTTGGGGGGGGGGGATTGGATTGACATTTCATAACAAGGCTGGCCCCTTGAGCCTGTCACATCACATAAAGGAGTGGACTATTTTCTCAAGCTTGATGATGAGTGGGTCATATCCAACTCTGTGTCTATAACCAATTTAGATGTACAAAGTTATACCAGGCATACACCATTACAGTGGGCCAAGAACTCTCAGTGCTCTGAATTATTTCCACATCTGTGAATTCCTTGTGTTTATGCTGTGGGGGCAGAAAGTTGGGCTACACTCCCCAGTGCATTAAGTGAAAAGTGAGCCCCCCATCATTTCCCCAAAGATTCCATTTTGGCTCCAGATAGTACCCTGAACTAGGATCTTGTATTCATTGAAAAATGCTCTCTGGTAAAAAGGAGCATGTTTGTCACTCAATGTAGGTTTTGATGAAGGCCAAAGGCAACATCTTTTGGGGAAAGTTAACACAACCTTAATGACTATACAGATGCTATTTGGCTCTTTACTCTTTGACAAACCGCAGAAAGGTGGTGCTAAACGTGGGTATGCATGTACTGTAGAGGGACCTACAGGACATTCTAATAGTATCAGCTTTGCCATACCTCAGTGGATTTTGTAAACAGGTTACAGCTAAGGAGGATGCATATGCTATTATATGTGAAGTGGTGATCCATCCCGTTCAGTCCATTGAGAATTTACAAGTGTACTTTTTTAATGTGCTGTAATGCAACTGCCTCACTTTAGAGGACAACAGCAAACGAATGGCCCTGTTCCTAATTAGCTGTTCCTTTGAGTGCCTTGTAAAACTGCCTCTGTTATTGTATACATAATGTCCTGGCACTAGGCTGCAGAAGGCGCTGCTAGGATTCAGGCCAGCCTCTGATGTGGTGAGTCCTTGTCATGGGCAACTGCGTTCCCCCGCTCCTGCCTGCTCACCACAGGCGCCACAGGAACCGTCCCTCCCCGCCTCTCCTCCGTCCTCCTCTGTCCTCCTCCCAAAGCCTCCTGCTTAGGGTTGATTCTAGGGAAAAGGGAGCACTTGCTGACAGACCTCTGTAACCAGGTCCTTCTCTGTAGCACCACACCAGAACAAGGCTGAAGCCTTGGTGAAGGATGACCTTGGCTCTCTTTGATGGTCTGATTTGCTTGTTGTTGCTTTGGAATCTTTATGCAGTGTCAAATGCTGGATTGTCTTTGCATGACCTAAGAAAGCTTTGCTTTAAACTTTGCTTGTTTAAATGTGGGTTCTGACGTATGTGTAATATCAGTCCCTATAGACACTTCTTGATGTCACCACACAAACCTCATGTTTAACTTTTGTGATATAGGGGTAGTTTAATTTGACAAAATTTCTGTGTTGAACATTCTGTGTTGGCACACAGAATGACACGTCTTTGGGCAAAATTCCACAGTTGTAATGCTGTTCTTCTATAATGTTTTCCTCCACACCCCTTTGGTTTTAAGTTTGAAGTGGTTATGATGAAGGTTTTGGATGAGTGTATAAGCAAATATTTCTGTCAGCCTGATTAGCTTCCAGAGCATACCATGCCGTCTAACTGATTTGGCAATGGTTGTGTTTGGTTGGTGTTTATTGGCAACCTGGCATGTATACGACTCTGAGGATGATTCAGAGCTATCTCACTCACATGACCTAACTAAAAAAATAATTTAAAACCTTCACCCCAGTCCCAACCTTTGACATTTAAGTTCAAATACACCTACATCCATTACACTCCTGTATGATACATGTAACTTCTGAAAAAAACATGCATTGATGTTCTTTTAAATCTTATTTGTATATTTTATATCCTACAGTTCAACTCTACTGTTGTCATTTCACTGGCAGTTGTATTTTTTCTACATATTTCCATTATTCCCTGCTTTTCAGGGTCTCGTTATTCACCAATAGTTTATTTCAGAAGATAAATTTCTGCTACTTTATCTTGAGCTTAGCACTTTTACATAAATATGCTCCTAAGGACAACAATAGCTTCATTAATTGCTAAAGGGGTATTATGAAGTCATATCATCATGTCATGTTTGTGCATTAGTTCTGCACTCTTTGTTACTGGTAAAAATCTGCTGGAGTTATTACTGGGGAAGCCACATTCTTAAGCCCCATCATGGAACAATGATTGCATCTTTCTTCATCAATAAATTGCAATTCAAAGGTCCAGCATTCATAATGATTTTTACATATGCTGAAAACTCAAGGTTGCCTGAAATAGAGAAATCTAAGGAGTTATTCTCCTTTCAGAAATAAGCATACATTCATTTAATGCAGAAATAGTAATATTATGAATCCAAGATCAATTTTATAAATAACTAATGTTGGCACTGTGGGTAGTGTTGCAGCCTCACAGCTTTTCGACCTCCGGTTCAATCCTAAGCTTGGTTTACTGTCTGTTTGGAGTTTCTCATGCTCTCTCTTTATCTGTGGGTTTCCTCTGGGTTCTCTGGTTTTCTCCCACATCCTATAAAACATGCCAGGAGGTGGATTGTCTACACTAAATTGCCCATAGGTGTGAATGTGTGTGCATGGTGTTCTGCGGTGGACTAGCGTCTGGGATGAATTCTTCCACCATCCAGAGTTCCAATATTCCTGGGATAGGCTCTGGGTTCACCGGAGCTCTGACAGTTACTGAAGATGATTGATAAGCAACTCATCAAATTACAGTCTTATCATTGCATTTAAGTATAATACCATTTGACAGGTAAATAGCTCCATACATATGTGAATGCATGTGAAAGGCATTTGCGTCTCTGCCTCATTCCCTCATTGTACTCAGTCTTATTCTGTGAGCATCCTCCTTTCTGCTTTAAAACATATTATCATATTACTCTAAAACAGTATATCTAACAGCATTGATGCATCTTAATCCTACTATATCTATCATTTTAGTATTTTAAAATCAATTACTATATTACAGTATATGCTTGAGCATAGAGAGAAATTCCCATCTCAGAACATAGATTTATATATAATGTCAATAATTTTGTGTTTTTTTTCTTCTTTGAAACTATTGTATTTCTATATTCTATTTTTGATGCATGGAACTGTTGTTTTCCTGACCATTTCAACAGTGTGCAATATTCTAACCATGCCTTTGGTTTGTAGCTGGCAGATGGCACCAGTTCTGCTATTATTAACATTTCGCCTTCTCGCTCCAGCCTCCATGTACGTATGTATGATTTAAATGTTGTGGACACACCTATTAATGTCTTGTGCAAATGTGTGTTACTTCCTCTGTGTGACCCTGCATGTATGTGCATGTTCAATGATATATGCATGCCTGTACTTTACTCTTAGATTATGTTATGTCCTCTGTCCAGAGACCAATACTTTTAAAAATCAACTTAACATATAATTACAATACATGCCATTATTTAATGAGATATAGTAATTCCTAGCACATTGGCTAGTTTTGATCATAAAATCAAGTACAATATAAGCAAAACAGAAAACAAAACAGATATAATTGAATAATAATGAAAAAAAAAAAACGTTAAAAATAATTAAAACTTTGTTCTTAGGCTCTGCGATTTTCATGTGGGACATTTATGAAATACTTTGGTTTCAGTTGAGTATTTGTTTGGGGAGAAGTGTATGAAAAACAGAAACATTTTCCCAATTATGATACCACTTCAGGGTAGCTGTGGCCATACAGTCGTAAATATAGTAAAAAATATATGTCTAAAAAAATGGTGCTCCAAAGTACTGCTGTCCCTACCAGTCATAAATTGTACTAATTAGGTAATGAAAGTTTTTACCATAACTGGAAGGATAACAATCCAGAGTCTAAAGTTTAAAGGTTGTTCTAAGCTATATCCTGTAATATGTATTTATGCATTTGTGTGGATGTTGTAACAATAGTAAATAATTCCTTAGATTTATATAATGCTTTTTCTAGGCACTCAAAGCGCTTTACATTGTATGGGGGGAAATCTCCTTAACCACCACCAGTGTGTAGCATCCACCTGGATGATGTGATGGCAGCCATAGTGCGCCAGAACGCCCACCACACACCAGCGATTGGTGGAGAGGCGAGGAGAGTGATGTAGCCAATTCAGCGCTGGAGATTATTAGGGGGCCATGATAGAGAAAGGCCAGTGGGGGAAATTTTGCCAAGACACCAGGGTTATACCCCTACTCTTTATGAGAAGTGTTCTGAGATTTTTAATGACCATAGAGAGTCAGGACCTCGATTTAATGTCTCAATCGAAAGACAGTTTTTACAGTAGAGTGTCCCCATCACTATACTGGGGCATTAGGATGCACACAGACCACAGGATGAGCACCCCCTCCTGGACTCTGAAAGAGATTCAGGTGTTTAGAATGGTCACTTGTTATCATTGATTTCATCATACAAAAGCTGCATATGGTGAAAATTCAACTTTGTTGAACCCGGCACTCCACCCAAATTATGCAATAATGATGGTAAGCCATAAACAGTAATGGCTTCAAGTGCCGAGTATAAACATGTATCACTCTGTTTAGCTGCTAATTATGGGCCGTGAAGATAAAGTTACTACTCTAAGACTTTTCTTATCTTTTTATACTTTATTTATATACAGTGCCCGCCACCAATATTGGCACCCTTGGTAAATATGAGTAAAGAAGGTTGTGAAAAGACTTTATTAGTCTTTATTGTTTAACCTTTTGATCTTTTGTTAAACAAAATTCACAAAAATACTCTCATGGCTATCAAACAATTGAAACAAAACACAGGTTTGTCTAAAAATATATATCTTTGTTAAATATAGGTTTGCAACAATTATTGGCACCCTTTTAGTCTATACTTTGTGCTACCTCCCTTGCCAAGATAACAGCTCTGAGTCTTCTCCTATAATGCCTGATGAGGTTGGAGAATACATGGCAGGGGATCTGAGACCATTCCTCCATTACAGAATTTCTCCACATCCTTCAAATTTTGAGGTCCACACTGGTGTACTCTCTTCTCCAGTTCACCCCACAGGATTTGTATGGGTTTCAAGTCAGGGGACTGAGATGTCCACGGCAGGACCTTGACTTTGTGATCAGTAAAAAAAAATTGTGCTGATATTGATATATGTTTTGGATCATTGTCTTGCTGGAAAATCCAACCAGAAAATCTGACAGAGGCAGTCAGGTTTTCATTTAATATCTATTGATATTTGATAGAGTCCATGATGCCATGTATCCTAACAAAATGTCCAGGTCATCTGGCAGAAAAACAGCTCCAAAACATTAAAGAACCACCATAATATTTAACCGTGCGCATGAGGTACTTTTCCATATGGCTACGTCTCTGTGTGCGCCAAAACCACCTCTGGTGTTGACTGCCAAAAAGCTCTATTTTGGTTTCATCTGACCATAGAAACCGATCGAATTTGAAGTTCCAGTAGTGTCTGGCAATCTGAAGATGCTTGAATTTGTTTTTGGATGAGAGTAGAGTTTTTATTTCGTGGAACCCTTACAAACAACTTGTGGTGATGTAGATGACTTTGGATTATAGTTTTGGAGACTTTCTGACCTCAAGACACAACTAACTTCTATGATCGTTAGAGATTTTTTGGCTACTCGAACCATCCTCTTCATAGTGTGATGAGACAATATAGATGTACATTCAATTCCAGGTTGATTCATAACATTTTCAGTTGATTGGAACTTCTTAATGGGCATTTTCAATTCTTTTGCTATATTCTTATAGCCACTTCCCATTTTGTGAAGCCAAATTTTTGTGAAGCTCATTTTGTGAAGGTGATAGACATTTGTTCATTTTGAGGCAGAGGAAGCCAACTAGATTTCAATACCAGTTTCAGTTTCTCTCTATTTTGTCTGCAAGCCTTATGGTTTAAGTGCGCATAAGTCAGTGTACCTGTGTGTGTCACTAATTGTGACTGTGTGAATGAAAGGTGGTTTGATGGCATGGTAAAACTCATTGGTGTTATATGACCCAGCCTCCATAGCATTAGAGGTTTGGTTAGTCTTCACAACTGTTCGTGAGTGAGGCAGTCCTACACTACGCAGGCCCCTTCGAAACAACTGCATGTTTATATCACACACCAAATGTAGCACTCACTGACTCACCAAGCCAAGACTTGGAGGTTTCTATTTATGCAAAGATATTTATTTTATTAGAAAATATTCAAACCAGATGATCAAAAACCTGAATTTTCTCTCTTGGTAAAGCCAAAGTAAATAGAGCTGTTAAAAGATTCCCAATGTATGTCCCCCAAAGCCAAAGCCAGGAGCAGATGAAGGGGCAGTGCTTTTCAGTGACTTTTCCACTAATGAAATTTGCATGTAGACTTTACATGAGCCCAAGGACGCCACTCTTGCTATGCGTGGTTGGCTTAAGGGCGGTGGACCTAGCAGCTCATGATACAGCAATTTTGCTGTGCCTTAGCATTGTGTTAATCTATGTACAAACCTCACATTAAAAAAAAATTAAAACCCCAGTTTAGAATCGAATGTGAGGCTTGAGTCTGATGATAAATAACAATCAGCTATACTTATTGTGCCACATACACACACACACACACACATACACACACACACACACACACACACACGCAAACCCTTCAGGATGAAAGTAGATGCTCATTGCTTGATTTAGGAGTAACTCTTGGTTTGATAGACTATCCTAATTTTAAGACTTCTATTTTTTAGTCTAAGCATTTCCCAAAGAAGTTTAAAACTCCTAAATTGGCAATAATTTCGTAGTAGACTCTGTCACTTAATATGAAGACTTATTACAAACAGTTAAAGAAAAAAGAATGACACCAGCAATCCATCTACTGAGTTTATCATTTAATGATAAAAAACTAAAAAACCTATCATGATTGTGAAGGTTTTAAAATGCTTACTGATTTTATCAGGGATGCAGTCAGCTCACCTCCTGAGGGAAGCAATGCAATGTTACCATCATTTTGACGACTTTGCTATGTGGTAAAAGCAATTATTTTGCTCAGATAAATTGGGAATATCTAAGTCATGTGTGATTTGAATAGTAAACACTATATATAGACTGTGCAGTATCCAACAAAAACGGTTTCTTCTAGGAGGTCACTTATTGTAATACAAAGCCAATCTAATTCATGCATACTGTATAGTAATGAAGAAATCTGTTTAAATTAATACCCAGGCTACATGCAAAATCCATAAATTATTATCCTTTTAGTAATTCACAGTGTTCCATGTGTATACACTGACAATTAGCTATTCATATAAGCATTTACATTTTGATTTCATGTAAAGAAATAATCCATGCATTCATTTTCATTCAGTATGTGTGACACTACTACACATATCTTCCATATTTGTGGAATACTGAACTTTGACAAAAATACTGACCTTAACTGATTAAGCAGTGTGGTAACATTCACAAAATAAGCCTATTCTTTATATCTGACTGGCTAATTGAACTTCCTTATTTCCAGTGTCAACAGACATCACAATCACTTGTTACTTTTTATGATGACTGTCAGACAGAGGCCTGTTTCACCAAGATGCAGTCATTGCGAAACATGGAACACTGCTGACCCGTTACATGCCAAGCCTCCAGACATTCCAAAGTACAAAAAGCATTTCAATGATTTTTCCATTTTTCGTCTTTTATAGTTGACATCCAAAACAACTTCAGAAGTTTTGGGGAGGGGGGAAGCCAAAATTGTGGTCACTCATAAAACAGAATGTTGGTTCATTGCTGAAGTTTCTTTAGTGTGTCCAAATATACTAAAGGTTACTTTAAGGGTCCCCTTGATTCTGATGAAAAGTGCTTCTAGTGTTAAGTTATAACCTCGGATGGAGTGTATGTTTTATCCATTTCTTTACTTTTTGATTTTTTTTTATACTTGCCATCCAGTTGGCTCATGTTGGTCATGAAAATATAAAGGTTTATAAATCCCTGTACAGTCTTCTACGCACTTACGTAAAAGGTAGCAGGTTGAATTTAAAAGAGGTTGTGAGATAATGTTTCATGTCTGGAATTCAACCTGCACCAGAGCTCTAACTAATTTTTCACCCACCACTGTTTTCAAATTCCTGAGGCCATATTGGAAATAGTTTTTTTTTAGTCAAAATGTCTAACCTTTCAGGCCAAACATCTGGAATTCCAGCACAGTGTATTCAAAACATTCTACACATTCAAATCTGTGGATTTACCTTAAATCCATTTACTGCTAAGCTACCTGAGCTTCTTCTTCTTCTTCTTCTTCTTCTTCTTCTTCTTCTTCTTCTTCTTCTTCTTCTTCTTAACTAGCTTTAACTCTGGAATGGAGAATAGTACCAGGCATTCAAGTTTTACATGAATTAATTCTTTGGAAGGGTGACAGAGTGTCCTGTTTTCACTCTGACTGTTTCGACCACCTTGTATCAACATTAGGCAGTGTGCCCACTTATGAAGCGACCTTGGCAATGTGCAGCTGGCACACAAAGCCTGCCTCTGCTGTCCTGTCTAGTATTATTCCTCTACAAGTTCTGGCATACTAGAGCAAATGATTATGGCATTTAGCCATAACTACAGTGAAGCCCTCAACGGAAGGGCTCATTGATAGGTCTTATTAAGTGCACACACATACAGACCCGTCTTGTCCTCTGTGGTGCAATAATATTCATAATAAAAACACTAAGCCCCAGACACATGGCCCCTCATTATACACATCTACACCCATAAAATCATAAAAGTACTTAAAGTACACATACGCACACACATGCACACACACACACACACACACACACACGCGAGCCATCACTGATAGAAGCTTGACTGCCTGCACCCACTAATATTCCACTGGTAAATGTAGGTTAATGTAAAGAAAGAGGCTCATACACACACATACACACTATGAAAGGCACTATTCACAGCCCTGAGAGCCTGTTCTACAGCCAAACTGGCTCTGATGGCAATTGTGCACAACACAGCTAATCTTATTCACCCACCTTATTCATGTCGCCTTTATGAAGATGTGCTGCTTGACAGGGGAATCCCCAAAAACATCTCACACGAAAAGCCCCCATTTCTTTGCTCTCTTTTTTTTCTGTGGCTTTTCGCCAGTGATTGCTGAAGCTTCATCTGGGTCTCTCTGACATTCATTTGATCACTTTTGTGTTTGTCTCCCCCCCGACCCCCTTGACATCCTCACTACAATAGGGACCAGACAAATTTTCCCATAAGGTCCCCCTTCACCCAATATACATGTACACACATGCACGCACGCACAGATGTCCAGTGTGCTCTATTTGTTAAATCTACTATCACTGTCATCAACAATTTATTATCCTTGACATGAGTCGTTGCCTTTCAGTCACC
The DNA here is from genome assembly GCA_022414735.1 of Noturus placidus. NCBI lineage: Eukaryota > Metazoa > Chordata > Actinopteri > Siluriformes > Ictaluridae > Noturus > Noturus placidus. Next base: position 30,522 of record JAFFST010001770.1, on the reverse strand, counting down.
TAAAATAAACATGTAGACATATGCTAGACCGCACTTGTATAGACACATACATGCCCACACACACACACACACACACACACACACACACACACACACACACACACACACACACTTTTAAAACAGAGTGTGTTTACAATCCAACATGCTAGGCCTCAGTTCACATACCCGGCCACACATGCACAGACAAACACACACTTGCTGGCACCACTTAAACACGTTGTGCCTGGCCACCATGACACATGCTGTGCTGACATGTGCCACAACCGCACTACAAGAAAAAAAGAAGCAAATTCTATCATTCCTCTCACACCACTGCTTTTTCCTCCCTTGACGCAGTTGAAAAATAGCAAGGAAAAGAATGCTGGATTCAGCGTCCCTTTGCAGTACATGCCAGAGTCATGCTTCTGGAACAGACAGAGAGAGAGTGTGTGTGGGGGTGGACAGAGAGTGTGAGAGCTCGGCAAGAGCTGAGATCTCACATACACTGAATCTGTCTCTAAAATGGACATATGCATACACAGACAAACATATATCCTGTACTACTGGCTCATCAGTCTTTTGCACACACACACATGCATACATACACACAGTGCATACACATTAACACTGTCTCTGTTGAAGGTCAACAGCAATTGGATAATGTGTTGAGTTAACTATAACCTCTGGATGATTGCTCCCCAGGCTCATTTTGAAGTTGAAATACACTTTTTCTTTCTTGTTAAGTGGCAGCGACACTGTCAGAGGGCGTAGTCTCATGTTGAAAGCACTGCTTTATCCTTGGTTTGGTGGGAAATGTGTTGCTGGCCAGAAAGAAACGCGCCTATTACTTGACACCTTTTGAAATTTTCCCACCAGACACTTTCCACTTCCCTCACGTCACACAAATGACGCCTAGAGGTGACCACTTTTATCAGTGGGAATGAACACATTTTACACTGGCACAAATCAGTCAGTTAAATCCTACCACAGATTGTACAGGCCAAGAGCTTGTTACTGAAAGATTTGAGATTACATCCTAAAAGTCTAGCCTCATCACCTGTGAGGGATTTGTCATTTGGTTTAGTTTACTGTGGAAAGAACGGAAAGTTTGGAAAAATGTTCTTTCCACTCATTACTCCTCCACCCCTTAGGCCTTTTGTGGACGTTGCCACAGTCACTCTTGCATGTGCATGAACAGTCTAGTTGTATAAAACAGTCTTTTAATCTCTCTCTTTTTTTTGCCATACTGTTTTAACTTAACTTGAATTTTACTTACTGGACCTAGATGATCCACTGGGTAAGTTATTGCAGAGACAGCTATGATTGAATATGCTTAGTAAATTATCCACTAAAATGCTGGTACTTTTAGTACATCTTTTTATTTTATTGTCCTTTTCCTGTTCTAGGAGGATGAAGTTATGGATTGGTGGAGTAAGTTCTATGCCTCGACAGGAGAGAGGAAAAAGTGTGGGAGCTATTTGGAGAAAGGCCTCGACACACTACAGGTAAAGCAAACCCCCCATAAAAACAAACAAACAAACAAACAAACAAACATGTACAGCAATACACTTATTGCTAACTAATAGTAGGTGGTAGTACTTTCAGATTTTAATCTTTAAAAATTTCCACTCACTAACTGAGTCTCCTCTATGGCACGACAGCTATCGCCTTTGGAGGGTGAATACTAATATGTGGTTGTTCCAAATCTATTGCAACAAGCCATGTAAGGTCACAGATCTCCTGAAATACATGAGCAAACAAACATATGTGTGTAGCATCACTCTGACTGACAGGGGATGGAAGGTCATTCCTTCAACCTAGAATGTGCACTGCATATCAGATTGCATGCTTCATGTTCTCCTAGTGTGACTATCATGTTCACACTGGTAAATTCAATGAAATGTTTGTGATATCTGGATTATGTATCTCAAATGTTTTCTGATTAGTGCAAATTTTATTTGAGATGTTATGACCCTACAGAAATCAGGCACTCCATACTAAAGTACATAGTGCATAGTATAAGGTGTTGTATTTTGTGCATATGTCATTTGAGAGCATTTTGGACCACTGGTGTTGTGATTTTAACTTACAACTTCACGACAATGAGGAGAACACTTGGTGGCACTGCTCTGGAGCAATAGATTAATTTCAATGCAGAGGCAAAGTACACATCATCATTAAAATACTTATAGTGTTAAATCACTATAATAGATGACTCAGCTGAAATCACATCAGTTCCATGCAATGCCAAGCACAACCAAACACAAAGTGTAATGGGAACATTGTCTGATGGTGAAAGAACTTAAGCTTTTCAGCATGACTACAAATGTCTGCTGAGCCATTGGGGACAGCACGTGCTGTCTTTCAAGTGTACACTTCCCTCTAGTCCACTCCAGCCCACTTCCCACGAGCCCGTCTGTTTAGAAAGCAGCCCTCGGCTGACAACTTTTCCGATAAATTCATGTCAGGGATGCCGCAGGGGGATAACTGAGAGCAGACAGGGGCTCAGCTACTGACATCATCAATTCATTCCCACTTGATCCACACTACTTTCTCCCCAACGCCACAATCTCTCTCCTAGCCAGGCTTTCCATCGTTTCCAGTCCCAGGAGCATAGTCTGACAGCCTTCCAGCCATCCTTTGTTTCTCAGGGCTTACCTTTCTCGTGTGTGGAAAGTTTGGCAAAAATAAAAGCAAGGCTGGGCTTTGCTTCTAAGCAGGGAGGAGTCACACTGACACTGACTCTCACTCAGAACCACTGTGATCAGCTGTTATTTTTGAGCTAATGGTGCCTCAGGGATAGAGAGCAAGACGGAGAAGGAGAGAGATTTCTGTGTGGTGCATGCAATCGCATATTGGTTGTGGAGATGAGGCCAGAACACAGTGTGAATCATTTGGAACAGCAAAGACTATTTATGGATATTCAGTCTTGCTCTCATCAATAAACTGTCTCCTGGGTGGTCTTTTCAATGCCTTTTTAGGTAGCTGCATTATGTGGTGCATAGATACAGTATTCCAGCAGTGCGTATTTTCCCTTCAGCGCATCAGTCATTTATACTATTTTTAAGTGTCCTTGTAAAAAGAAAATTCCTTAATACCTTTACACTTATTACTTTAACCACATTTAAGGTTGTTTTATGCAGTTGTAACTTTAGATCTACAATTAAGGTCCATGACTTAAAAGACATCTTGGCAATAGATACAATAATGTGTGGTATAGTCATCCGTTGAAGCATGACTATTATGTAACTGTATTTACAACGCTTTCCATGACTGATATCTCAGTTTATAACCACTCTCTCTATGTTTGTGAAAGTTTGTATTCATCCAGGTCATTTTGAATGCCTCAGACTATGAAGTCAAGCCAACTGGACTTGTGGTTAAATCATGAAGATGTTTTTCATTTTCTTTACAGTCCAGACCACTTCAAGACCTTCAACACAAAACAAAATTCATCTCTCTACTAGGCATCTCGCTCTCTCTTTGTCACTCACTCAATATCTTTCCCTCTGCAGGTGTACGACACTGAACTGGAAAAGGTTGACGGATTTGAGCAGCTCACAGATTTCTGTCAGACATTCAAGCTTTTCCGTGGACGCACTCAGGAGAGTGAGAGTGATGATCCATCCATTGTTGGAGAGTTCAAGGTGAAATCTCTTAAATCCCATATATGACATTGAAGCTTGTCATGCAATGACATGATACTTAGTCAAATTCTAGAATTGGTTTTGCTTGTATCCTTGCCTGGATTTAGGGTAAAAAAAAACAACAACCTTACATGAAGAGCCAGACGTGTAATGTGAGGGATGTTCAGGCTGCCTAACAGACCTCATAGATTGACAGAGGCTTTTTTTTTTCACTTGGCCACAAATTCAATTTGAAAAGTGATTGCTACATTGCAAATCATATGTGTAATGATTGTGTTTTCATATATAGAAATTGCTTTGGTCTGACTACTCTTATCTTGCTGTACAGGGCATGTTTAAGATCTACCATTTACCAGAGGACCCATCTGCCCCTTCACCCCCCCGCCAGTTCTGTCTCCTTCCTCCTAATGGCATAGAGGAGTGTTTAGTTCGGGTCTATATTATTCAGGCTTATGGCCTGCAGCCCAAAGACACCAATGGCAAGGTGGGTGTTAGTAAACCGTTCAAGACCGTTACTGTAATTTTTCCCCTGTGTGTTGTATTTAGTTTATTTTTACTCCCAGTCAGTTAGCTGATATATGGGTTTTGTAAATAAGGGACATTATAGATGGTATACAGGTGCATCTCAAAAAATGTAAATATCATGGAAAAGTTCATTTTTTTAGTAATTTAATTCAATTCAATATAATCTGTCCTTAAATAAGTGAAATTGTTTAGGAATTGCCCTATATGAAGTATTCAGATACACTTCTCAAAAGGTAAGGTGACCGGTACACATACATAAATATTTCATCTCAATGTCATATGTTGATATAAGCATTCATAAATCGTCCACCATTGTTTTTTGAAAGTTGTATGCTCATATTTTGTTATGAATGTGTTATGAAGGCACTTTATTTTAAGTACAGGGCAAATTTACTGATATTCACCAGAGCTGCTTTTGGTGGATACAAAATATACATCAAAATAAACAAATAAATGTTTTACTGACAACAAAATCAAGGTCCTGCTATGGCCATCTTAGTCCCCTGACTTGAAACCTATAGAAAACCTGTGGGGTGAACTGAAGAGGATAGTCCACCCGCGTGGACCTCGAAATATGAAGGATCTGGAGAGCTTCTGTATGGAGGAATGGTCTCAGATAACTTGCCATGTATTCTCCAACCTCTTAGTTGTTATCTTGGCAAAGGGAGGTAGCACAAAGTTTTGACTAAATTGTTGCACACCTGTGTTTTGTTTGCATTTGATTGATATCCATGAGAGCAGAGTATTTTACAGCAAAGTTTTACAGTGTATAAGGATTTTAATGGGGAACAAAATTGTAATAGGACTAGAGATGTTACTGTATGAATCTATAAAATCAGCACTTCCTTACCAGCTATAGGCATGAACAGTGTACTGTCTCCACTGACCTGGCCACAGATGGTCTCTCCTGAGAGTCATTAATTATGAACACACTCTGATGATGTTTAGTCATTACCTCTTCAGGTCAAGAGTTATGATATGGAATATTTCACACACACTAGCCTCCTCTACAATTATCGTAGTGGTTGGATGATTTTTCCACACTACTAGTGAGAGAGGGTTTCAGTCAAGAGAGGTTTTGCTGCTGTATGTGATGGACATTGATGAATATGCTGGTGTGTGTGTGTGTGTGTTTGTGTGTGTGTTTGTGTGTGTGTGTGTGTGTGTTAATGCATACACTTTAATGGATCTCTTTTATCACACTCTCTCTCTCTTCACACAGTGTGACCCATACATCAAGATCATATTAGGGAAGAAATCAGTAAACGATCACGACCACTACATACCCTGCACCTTGGAACCAGTTTTTGGAAAGTAAGTCTCTCTCTCTCTCTCTGTGGATGTGGTATATCAGATGGGTAAATATAAGTGCACCAGCAGGGGTCGCTATTCTCTTAGCAATGGTCACGTCATTATTTCTATAAAACTTGAGTCATTACACTATGATAAGTTAAAGCTCATATTGATGCAAACCAGATAGCGGCATGATGTGGTGATGTTCTTAAATTCAATATAATTTGATTAGTGCATGAATGAAGAATTTATTAAGCTCTCATTTTATGAAGAACAGTGAGTCAGACAGCATAGTGTGTCATGAGTCAAAGAGTCAGAGAGTCTGGAGTCATGGTGTACGATTAACACCATTTACCATTTTCCTTTTTTTCTCTCAGGATGTATGAACTGACATGCTCCTTGCCCCTGGAGAAAGATCTAAGGATCATGCTGTATGATTATGACATGCTGTCTAAAGATGAGAAGATCGGCGAGACCGTCATTGACCTGGAGAACCGCTTCCTGTCACGTTACAGTGCCCACTGTGGCCTTCCCCAGTCCTACTGTGTGTAAGTAGTACACACACACACACACACACACACACACACACACACACACACACACACACACAAATACAATAAGTCAGTTTATTTTCTGTTGATGAACAGGACATCACTAATACATGAACTAGCACTATGTTAGTAAGACAAGATCATTACCTGGTATCTTAACTCTGCTTGACAGGAAACCTTTTGGCTCTTTTAATTATTTAAAAAAGTGACATTTTTTTGTGAGGACCAGCCAAATGTCCCCACAAGGTCAAAACTATCCGATATTCCTATTCTTGTTGAATTATTTGGTCCCCCGCCATCCCACATACATCTGAACAAAAAAAAAAAGTAGTATTTTTACTCTTTACCATTAACATGTCTTATTTCTGTTAGTGTAATAGTGCTCATAATTTGCAGTGTTAATAAAAACATTTAAATCATTGCCTGTCCAACAATGTTGTATTTGTGTACTTTTTGGTACACGGATATCTATGAATGTAACATCTGGTCAGTGTAATGTAACCAGTGTAATCCCTGACACTCACACAGGGCTGGAGTGAACCAGTGGAGAGATCAGATGAAACCCACCCAGCTGCTCCATCGTCTCTGCCAGAGGAGAAACTACAAACTGCCTGTCTACAAGCATGACCGAGTGATTTTTAGAGGCCATGAGTACACCACTGCAGACCTTGGTCAGTCATACATGCACACTTATGTGGACTTTACGATCTGAATTTATAATTTGTTATAATTTATTCAGCTCGTTCTACAATGTGTCTGTAAAGTGTATGTGTATAAAGTAGATGTTATTTATCATGGGCATAGACAGGAGAATAAGAAATGAAAGTGGAAGTGTTTTTTTGTTGCTGCTGAGTGCAATAGTAAGTGCTAATCAAAGCAATGGTCCAATTCCATCATATCTTCCATCAATAAAGAAAAGTGTGTTTAGCTGTGGTTGTAGGAAAACACTGACAAAAGGGAATGCATGCATGTGGGCAGCTGTGGCTCAGGTGGTAGAGCGGGTTGTCCATTAATCGCAGTGTTGGCGGTTTGATTCCTGGCCCACATGACTTCAAATGCCAAAGTGTTCTCTACCAACACAACACAAACCCAAGTTGCTCCCAATGGCAAGCTGACACCTTGCATGGCAGCTCTGCTACCATTGGTGTGTAAGTCTGTGTGTGAATGGGTGAATGAGAAACAGTGTAACGCTTTGTAGAACCACTAAGGTTAATAAAGCGCTATATAAGTACAGACCATCAACATTTACCATACATCATGCCTGTTCCAGGCATCATATCTGATGGCAGGTAGACATTTTCCTGCTTGGGTGTTAGTAACAGATATAGAATACCTGTGTAAATGTACAACATCAGTGGATATTTTTCAACAGAATATATATCATTCCTCCCATAGTGATCCCACATGCACCCTTGAGAGAAGTTTGCAATTATTTCACTATTATCCCCTACTGCAGTATGTCCCGACCTTTCTCATTTCCTCTATCCAAAACTCCAAACACATTAACCAACAAATAAAGCCAACCATTTCCTTTACTACTGAGGTGAGGCACACAGTGAGGGAGTCTAGGGGCTCCAGCAACCATCTTTCCAAGGTCAGCTCCAGATTTACAGTGCGCTAGTGCACTAATCTGAACCAGCCAAGATCAACAATGCGGTGGGCCATCTCACCACCAAGGAATACTACCTTGCTTTGTTTCCCCCCACGTAACCATAACGAACCAGGCTAAAGCGATTGTCAGGTGGCTTTTTTGGGCTTCCAGCTTCTTCATGGTCGACTGTGTTTCTCCAATCCTCTCGTGTTTCTATCTTCTCCACACCCTGACCATGTTTCCCTCAGGGATGTGACACCGAGTATGAGCTCATAAACTCAACGGAGTAGAATGCTCCCCCCCCGCCCCTTGCTCTCTCTGTTTTGGAAGAGGAAAAATCTTCTCTTAGATCAACATAGAAATCATTGGGTCATCCAGAGAACTGAGAAGGATAAACTCTTCAGACCATAGAAATGGAATGCTTCATGAATTTACTTTATAGTCCTACCCCCCCCCCCCCCCCCCCCTTCACAACGTCTCATTGATGACTTTATAAAGACGTGTTTCAATTGCCCACTTCAGCTCAAATGTGAGGGTCAAATCCTGCTATTTTTTTACTCAAGAACAATATTGCGGTGAATATTGCTCTTACTGCACATCACGTTTACTGTATTAGGTAAAACAAAAAAAAAAAAAAAGAAAAAGACATTTGGCCAAAGCTATTTCCTGGTATGCTGAACAAATACACATAGAGAACATTCCGGAAATCACTTACATGCATGCGTTTTTTACACATATACACCATAATATTGATGCAATGATGATGGATCTGTCTGTCACCTCATTTCTTCAGTAGATGAGGCAAAGCCAGCAAACCCTCACCTTGGGCCACTGGAGGAGCGGTTGGCTCTGCTGGTGCTGAGGAGACAAGGCCTTGTGCCTGAACACGTGGAGACCAGGCCTCTATACAGCCCCCTGCAGCCCGACATAGAACAGGTAACACTCATATTGTTTTCTTTGTAAAACATTCAAAGAACTGCAAATGCAGTAGTAATCTGGGTGCAACAGTACAAAATCTCTGAATTATAAAGGTCCATGTGGAATTATAAGGGTCTATTTTTGGCAGAAATGACAAAGTAAATGTGAGATGTTTTACATCAACTGTAAGTTTGCTTAAAAGTATCCGAAATACAAATATGTATTTTAAGTTATGCTGCTGTATATTATTATATTTTAAGTTATATCTGATCATGTATTGTAAGTTATATCCTATTTGACCTTATTGTGGATAAAAACTCAATGGCTAAGTATATTTAAACAATAGAATTTATAAGATAGAGCCTCCCAATTCCAAGGTCCTGGATTGCATACTATAATACAGTAAAACCTTTTATATGTACCTCTCATATTGGAATGTTGTGCATTTGTATATTATCATCTGACTGGCACTTTTTTGTATTCAGGGACGGTTACAGCTGTGGGTGGATCTTTTCCCTAAATCCATGGGCCCCCCAGGACCACCTTTCAACATCACTCCACGCAAAGCGAAGAAGTAGGATTAAAGAACCAATCTTTCAAATTTTACAGTACAAAATCTATTTTTGTTTATTTCCAGGATTTTTTGCAATTTCTCTTGTACAGGTTCTTTCTACGCTGCATCATATGGAACACAAGTGATGTGATACTCGATGATGTCAGTGTTACAGGCGAGAGGATGAGTGACATTTATGTGAAAGGGTACGTCCATCCTGATGTTCTAATGAGGTATTGTCTCCTATGTCACAGGTTTTCTTGTTTGTTTGTTGCCAATGTGACTAATAGTAGCAGAGAGATGCTAAAGAGAGTGTTCTGCGGAAACAAACACAGTTGCAGGGCAACAAGAGCTATCTGTCAAACATAATGACATTGTCTTTTTCAATTCATGTGGTGTAACTGCAGATTTTGTTTATCGCTTGCAGATGGATGCATGGACATGAGGGGAACAAGCAGAAGACGGACGTGCATTATCGCTCGCTGGGTGGCGAGGGTAACTTTAACTGGAGGTTCCTTTTTCCCTTCCATTACTTACCTGCTGAACAACTCTGTACTGTTGACAAAAAGGTGAGGTTCAAAGACACCCCCACCTGTTTAGAGGTGAAAATATACTGTAGTCAAAATACAGTGCAAGCCCAAATCAACCCATTATTATTTCTTGCAATACCTTTGGTAGAAGATTGTCATTGTCAATTGGCCAACATGATACAGGCAAAATAATTTTATATAAACTATTTTATATCATTTTTAAATAAACAGCCACCCCAACTGGTGTCAGCTGTCTGATTGAGTGTAGAACTGAAAGCTAATATCCAGGCCTGATCAAGTCATTCGGCTTCAGTAAGGCTCTCTGGGCAAATCCACAAGCCCTAAGTGATCTTTAAAGCTGCTACAGAAAGCCTTTATGTGATGGAAATCCTCGGCGCAGACAAATACAAGAGAACAAATGGTCTCAGACTACAAAAATTGGCTGGCTGCTCCCTTCATACTGTAACAAGGTACAAGAAATCTCGTCAAGGCATGTCTGCCCCTCATCTCAGCCAAACCTGGCTCAGGGAAAACAGCTGTGACTGACAGGGCACTTAGTGTGAGGTTTTGGCAAGCAAGAGACCAGTTATGGTAAGATTTAAGATAGCGGTTGCACCCATTACACCCAGAGTGGGTAATTATGTCAGCTGTTAGTAGATAGATCCACTTTTGGATCAGAATTTTCTGGAGTATGCTCCAATTGAAGCAATACATTACAAAAGTCATTTGTGTGCATTAAAAGGAGAGTGATAGATTAGGTGTGAGAGTTTGTTTTGATTGGCCGTTGCATGGTTGTCAGGCGGACAGACAGGGATTGTTTACGGGTGCAGGGCGTGACTTCATTATCCCTATAGTGCTGCTGCTCACATCAACAACTGTTACTGTACGCCGTCTGTGCTGTCATGCTGATGGCATCCTGTCTGGCAGCTGGGTGTATAAGTGGGGTTATAGTGACACTCTCTCCGAGCAAGCTTGTCATGCTATTCTCTCTCCTGCTCTCACTCTAGTTTTGACTCCCACTCACTGTCTAATTCTCTTACTCTCACGTTCTCTCTATCATTTTCTCACTTGGTCTTTCTCATTCACTCTCAAGGTCTATCTGTTTACATCTGCCTCTCATTGGTCTCTTCACTTACTACATTCCATCTCACTATACTCACTAAATTTGCATGCACACCAAAAATGTAATTTCAGGAGCTGAAATTAAAGACACATTTAAAAAAAAAAGTATTTGATCCCCTGCTGATTTTGTACGTTTGCCCACTAACAAAGAAATGATCAGTGTATAATTTTAATGGTAGGTTTATTTGAACAGTGTGGGACAGAATAACAACAAAAAAATCCAGAAAAACGCATGTCAAAAATGTTATAAATTGATTTGGATTTTAATGAGGGAAATAAGTATTTGACCCCTCTGCAAAACATGACTTAGTACTTGGTAATGACAGTAATTACTTTTCATTTTCAATGCCCTGGCTGAGGGAAGGAGTCTTGTCCCTGACATCCTTGGAGAGCTTTTTAGTCTTGGCCATGGTGGAGAGTTTGGAATCTGATTGATTGATTGCTTCTGTGGACAGGTGTCTTTTATACAGGTAACACACTGAGATTAGGAGCACTCAGTTTAAGAGTGTGCTCCTAATCTCAGCTCGTTACCTCTATAAAAGACACCCGTGAGCCAGAAATCGTTCAAATTGATAGGGGGTCAAATACTTATTTCCCTCATTAAAATCCAAATTAATTTATAAAAAAATTTACATGCGTTTTTCTGGATTTTTTTGTTGTTATACTGTCTCTCAATGTTCAAATAAACCTCATTTTAAATGATTAAAATTATAGACTGATCATTTCTTTGTTAGTGGACAAATGTACAAAATCAGCAAGGGATCAAATACTTTTCCCCCCACTGTA
>JAFFST010001770.1:2941-18910 GCA_022414735.1 Noturus placidus | reverse complement strand
ATATATATATATATATATATATATATATATATATATATATATATATATATATATATATTACACTATAAATATAAAACCAGTGATTCAATGATAATATTAAGTCAGAGAAACTTTTATATTGTTTTCAGATTCTAAGGCATAAACTAAAAATGGTCTTCCAAAGGCAGGTTTTAGGTCACTTTCAGGCTCAGTGGATCATTGTGCAAGTGTTTTTGTTATTGATTACCATAATCATTGACTACATTTTGGTAGTATGGTGTCTCAAAATTGTTAGATTATGTTTATTAAGGCAAGCGTGTTACTTTGCTCAGGTAAAAGATGCGATCTGTCATAAACCCTGTGCAGTAGATGATTAAGCTTGCATGTTAGTAGATCAGGACTTGTGTTTGGTTTCACAGATGTGCCTTTTTTTATCACAAATAACAAAATGATCAAGAGTTCTTGTTAATATAATAGTGAAATCATCAAAGTTATATCAGATCAAAAGTGCTTCTCTTTTGCTGAATGTGATATAAATTATCTCTAATAACTTTGCCCACCCTTTGTCTTTATAACTACCTCCAAACTATTTTGTGGCTTCTTCAGATCAGGTCTGGAGTCTTAGTGGTTCACTTTCTGTTGGTTTTGCCTTATTTTCTAAAATTGTTTTAATGAAATGAAAATAAAATGATGTAGCATTTCTTTTTACATTAATGCACCATTGCTCATTCAATAACATACGTTATTTATTTTCAAATAACCATTTCCCTACTTTCACAGAAGATTTAATTTAACTAATAGCTTTTACTACTTGCAGTGTTGCTACTAAAAGAAATCTGATTATTCAGTGACTCATGTACAGTGTGTCACAGCGCCACCAGCCTCACCCGCTGTCACCAGGGAACTGTCACTCACTTCGCACACCCGCAGGCACACTACCTCGAACTACACTTCCCATGAGTCACCGCCATCGCGCCTACACTCTCCCTCTCCCGAATTCTGAATGCAGCACCTGTTGCTAATTATTCCACATATCTCCCTGCCTGTATAAATTCCCCTCAGCCACATTCACCCGACGTGAAGTATACGACTAGTTCCTTAGTGTTACCAAGCTTACTTTCGTGTTTTGATCCACCGTTTAACTTGACCATGATTTCCGCCTATTGACTACATTTTCTGCCTGCCCCCTATGTTCTTAACGCCTGACCCTAGCCTTTACTTTTACTACACTGTCATCGCCACGCGCTTTCTCCACACTTCCGCATCTCCCATGACTGTATCCTCCCTGCGTCCATTCTTTACAGAATATTTCGCCTCTATATAACCAGCGGGACAAGGTATTATGCTTAGCGAACAGAATGCTCAAATTGCCGCACTTTCTGAGGAGGTTACACAGCTCAGGCAAGCAGCTCATTCCACCATGGCTCTGGCCACGCCCCCCCCGAGCACTCGTCCCTTGCCACGGTTACCTTCTACGCCGGTGCCTGAGAAATACGACGGAGATCCCGCACGCTGTCGGGCTTTCCTACTGCAGTGCTCTCTCTTTTTTTCCACCTATCCCGACATGGATGATCAGCAGAAAATCATCCACTTCATGGAGCTCCTGATCAGCAAAGCACTGCTTTGGGCTACAGCGGAATGGGAACAGGAGGGGGGCGGGACCCACTCCTACGAGCAGCTGACAGCCCGCTTCCGCACTGTCTTCGATCACTCCTCAGACAACCGAGAGACTGGGGAGGAGTTATTGTCGTTATCTCAAGGGGCGCGCAGTGTAGCTGATTACGTTGTAGAGTTCCGGACAGTAGCCGCCAGGAGTGGATGGAATGATCCAGCATTGAAAACCCTGTTCCGCCGTGGAGTAAACGCTGACGTCATCAAGGAGTTGGCATGCTGCATTGATGAGGGATACACTGACGCTGGATACACTGATCATGCTGGCAATACGTCTCAACCACCTACTCAAGGGCCGTGCTCTCACCCCCGCTGTTAAGGAGACACCAGCCCCGTTAAGCAACAAGGAGCCCATGGAATTGGGCAAAACACGCGTGAGCGAACAGGAGAGACGCCGCCAGAACCACTGCTTCTACTGTGGCAAGCCAACCCACTTCATTCGGCAGTGTCCTGAGAAGCCACGTCCTTGCCTCCGGGTAAGTATGCAACCCCTTGTTCATTGTGGAGAGCAATCCGCTTTTACGTTTCCCGTATTGTTAGAAAACTCACCCTTTCTTGTGTTGTAGAAGCCCTGATTGACTCCGGAGCAGCCGGAAACTTTTCCCAAGCCACCATTGCCCAGTATAACTTTCCCGTCCACCTTTTGGAACACCCACCTCGTGTCCACGCCATTGACGGTGCCCCCATTGGAAGGGGCGTGATTACACATTGCACCGAACCACTCCACCTGTGGGTCAGCGCCCTACACCAAGAAACCATCCTGCTGTATGTCATAGAGACTGCCCGCCATCCCGTGGTTCTCGGCCTCTCCTGGTTGAAGCACCATAGCCCCCAAATATCGTGGGCATGCAGGGAGATCGTGCGGTGGTCACCACAATGTATTACTCACTGCATCCAGGACCCGGTAATCACGCTATCCTCCACAACCACAGAAAGTCCCGATCCGGCCAAACCTGTATTGATTCCCCAGGCTTACCATGACCTCCTGGAGGTCTTTAGCAAGAAGAGAGTAAGTGGGCTTCCCCCTTACCAGGAATATGAATGCAAGATCGACCTCCTTTCGGCGCCACACCACCCTGAGAAGAGTTTACCCCCTGACCCTCAAGTAACAGGAAGCCATGGAGGAGTACATCCAGGAGGCACTGCAACAGGGATATATAAGACCTTTCACGTCCCCTTTCCGCCACAGTTTTTACACGGTTAGATTTACGCAGCACATACAACTTGGTCCGGATCTGGGAGGGAGACGAGTGGAAGACTGGGTTTAGCACCACTTCAGGGCACTATGAGTACTAGGTAATGCCATATGGGCTGGCCAATGCCCCATCTGTATTCCAATGCCTCATTAATGATGTGCTATGGGACATGCTGGGGCGTTACGTGATTGCATACATTGATGACATTCTCATCTACTCCAACACTAAGGGAAAACATGTTCAGCATGTCCGCCAGGTTCTGCGTCCCTGTGGGAGAACCAATTATATGTAAATGCAGAAAAATGTGAATTCAATCAGCATACCATCGTGATCAGCCCCCAGGGAGTCGCCATGGATCAAGGGAAAGTCAAGGCAGTACAGGGGTGGCCCACGCCCACTACCGTTAAAGAGCTACAGCGCTTCTAACGGTTCACGAATTTCTACCAGAGATTTATAAGGGACTTCAGCACCGTGGCAAAACCTCTCACCACCCTCCTACAGGGGAAACCTGGACGCCTCAATTGGAACCCCTCGGCTCAACGAGGTCTGGAGAGGCTCAAGTTGGCCTTTACAACCGCCCCCATCTTACGGCATCCAGACCCCTCGACACCTTTCACGGTCGAGGTGGACGCATCAGAAATCGGGGTAGGAGCCGTCTTGTCACAAAGATTTGGGGAGAAGCCAAAACTCCATAGCCTATTTTTCCCAAACTTTCTTACCCACGAAGCAGAATTACAATGTGGGAGACAGAGAGCTGCTAGCCATAAAGTTGGTGTTAGAAACATGGCGACATTGGCTAGAGGGGGCGAATCACCCCTTCGTCATCTTTACGGATCACAAGAATCTTGAGTACATTCGAACTCCCAAGAGACTCAATTCCCGCAGGCCCGCTGGGCCCTGCTCTTCACACGGTTCGACTTCACGCTATCCTACAGACCAGGTTCCAAGAACTTCAAAGCAGACGCCCTCTCCCGCCGCGATCCTCCCGTACGGGCCAACACAGATGATGAATATATTCTAGACCCCGCCTGCATAAACAATGCAATTAAATAGGGGGCTGGACCAACACATGGGGAGGGTTCCTCACTCGCAAGTACCCCAGCAGTGCCCACCCAACCACCTGTTTGTGCCCGAGGAGAACCATAAAGAACTCATCACCTGGGCCCACACAGCACTTGGGACAGGTCATCCCGGGGAACACCACACCAGTCAACTCCTGCAGGACAAGTATTGGTGTCCCGAGATGGAGAGGGACATCTCTCATACTGTTGCATCATGCTCCACGTGTGCCCAACACAAGGTTCCCCGGTCACTCCCCGCCGGTAAGCGCTTACCCGTTCCCTCGCCTCAACGCCTCTGGTCCCATCTAGCAGTAGACTTTGTCACAGATTTATCATCCTCCCAGGGCAACACGGTGGTGTGTGTCATTGTGGACAGATTTTCCAAAGCAGTACGATTTATACCGTTGCCTTCTCTTTCCCCCGCCTTTCAGACAGCCGAGTTACTCTTCCAGCATGTGTTCAGATACTTTGGAATCCCCGAGGAGATTGTATGCGATTGGGGACCCCAGTTCACATCCAGGGTAAGGGCCGGGTTCAAGACCAATGTAGGCGTGACCACCGACCTCTCGTCCGGATACCACCCTCAAACCAATGGGCAAGTGGAACGAATAAACCAGGAGTTGGGCCGGTTTTTACACATTTACAGCTCCAATCACCCAGAGGAGGGGAGCACCTTCCTGCCATGGGTCGAGTATGCCCAAAACTCCCTGCGCCATTCTGCCACCAAGCTTACCCCATTTCAGTGCATGCTGGGGTACCAATCTCCCCTGTACCCCTGGAACGCCACAACCACCTCCTCCCCGGCAGTAGACCAATGATTCCAGAGGAGCAAGCAAGTATAGGCCGAAACCCATTGCCGCCTGCAGGTCACCGCAAACACGTATAAACGCAATGCAGACCGCCATCGCAGTGCGAACCCCCAATATCAGCCCTGTGATCGGGTATGGCTGTCCACCCGAAATCTGAGACAACAGCCGAGTGGGAGAAAATTGTCGCCAAGGTACACGGGCCCCTTTGAGATTCTTTGGCGTATCAATGAGGTGACTTATCGCCTTTTGTTGATTGTCTCCCTCTTTTCATGTCTCACACCTCAAACCAGTGGTAGATGGCCCACTAGCCTCCACGTCCCCGCCTACCTAGCTGGAAGTTGAGGGACAACCAGTATACCAAGTCAGTAAGATACTCCGGTCAAGGTGCAGGAAAGGGGGCAGGTTGGAGTATCTGATAGATTGGGAGGGTTATAGCGCGGAGGAGCAATGCTAGGTACCCCAGTAGGATATATTAGACCCTCAACTCCTATGGGACTTCCACCAGGCCCATCCGACCCTCCCGGGCCCACGACCACTAGGCAGACCGAGAAGAGCTCTGTCACAGCGCCACCAGTCTCGGCCGCTGTCACCAGGGAACTGTCACTCACCTCGCACACACACAGGCACACTACCTCGAACTCCACTTCCCATGACTCACCGCCATCGCGCCTGCGCTCTTCCTCTCCCGAATTCTGAATGCACGCACCTGTTGCCAATTATTCCACACATCTCCCTGCCTGTATAAATTCCGCTCAGCCACATTCACCCGACGCAAAGTAGACGTCTTATCGACTAGTTCCTTAGCATTACCAAGCCTACTTTCGTGTTTTGATCCACCGTTTAACTTGACCATGATTTCAGCCTATTAACTACGTTTTCTGCCTGCCCCTTTCAAGTCTGTTCGTCCAATCGCCTGACCCTTGCTACTACTTTGACTACATTCTTAACGCCTGACCCTAGCCTGTACTTTTACTACACTGTCATCGCCACACGCTTTCTCCACATTTCCACATCTCCCGTGACTGTTTCCTCCCTTGCGTCCAAACGTGACACAGTTCTGTGAAAAAGTATTTGTCCTATCCTGATTTCTTCTGTTTTTGTATATATCCCACACTAAATAGTTTTAGCTCTTCAAACGAAATACAACATGAAAGAAAGGCAACCTGAGTAAACACACAAGACAGTTTTAATTAAAATTTATTTATTTATTACAAAAAAAGTTATCCAACACCTATTACCAATGCAATTGCCACCTTAAACTTAAAATCTGGTTGTGCCACTTTTAGCAGCGATAACTGGAACCAATCGCTTCTGATAACTGGAGATCGGACTTTCACTTACTTCTAGGACTAGGACTTACTCCTATGCTTTGGATCATTGTATTGCTGGATATTCTCCTTTAGGAATTTCTGGTAAAGTGCAGAATTTCCCTCAGTTACTGCAAGTTGCCCAAGCCCTGAAGCAGCAAAGCATCCCCACACCATCACACCTCCACCACCATGCTTGACCATAGGTCTTATAGGTCCTTTTTGTTGGATTCTGTGTTTGGTTTATGCCAGATATAATGGGACCTCTGCCTTCCAAACAGTTCCACATTTGACTCATCAATCGACAGAACATTTTCCCAAAAGGTTTGAGGTTTTACTAAATTCAGACAAGCCTTAATGTTCTTCTAGGTTAGCAGTGGTTTTCACCTCACCACTCTTCCATGGATGCCATTTTTGCCTGGTGTATTTCTGATAATGGAGTCATGAACAGTGATCTTTATTTATGCAAGAGAGGACTGTAGTTCCCTTTATGTTGTCCTTGGCTCTTTTGTGACTTCCTGGATGTGTCATTACTGTGCTTTTTGGAGAAATTTTGGAAGATCGGCCACTTCTGGGAAGGTTCACTACTGTGTGTAGTTTTTTCCATTTTGAGATAATGGCTCTCATTGTTGTTTTTTTTTTGGAATCCCAGAGCCTTTGAAATAGCTTTGCAACCTTTCCAAGACGGATTTTGTCAGGTATTTCCCCCGACTTAAGCTACCGACAGTGCGACAGCACAAACTTCCAGGTTGATATTGACTATGTTTACTGTTTCACATGTGTTTGTTTTAGTTTATATCCTGTGTCCAACTATGTCATATGAGTGGTTGTGTCCAAATCATTTTCAGCTGCTCCTTGTTACCACCTGTGCATTACAGAGCCATTGTTTCCATGTTTGCTTCCTTGTGTTTTATTTATTGTGTTTCCCCTATTACCCGTGTTGTCTTTGTACATCACCTGACCCTTGCCTGTTTTGTGGCTTATGTTTTGGATCACGTTTTGGATTTGTCTGCCTGCCTCTTTAATAAAAATGTGTTTTACTACACTTGCATCTGCCTGCATGCCCGTTTCCTGACTGAATACTGTTCCTTCACCTTTGGTGTAGCAGGAAGGCAAGAGGGGATTTATTGTGGGAAGACCATGCCAGCGTTTGACTCTGTGTATTTTTCCCAGTAGATTTCATTTACACCCCAGCTCCTTTTAATGGCACTGCAAGCTCTCTGAATGGATTCTGCCTTCAGTGCCAGATTAATTTCGAGAGCCTGTTAAACTCAAAACCCGAAGATAAGCAGCAGCTGCAGTTCATGTTGTCCGTAGCTCCTGATTGCCACTGGCAACATTGGTCTGGGAAGTGTGGCTGAGTTCATGTTCCTCATGAGGGTGATTTATGGTAATGTAGACCTTTATTTTATTGGCACCCTGTCCAGGGTGTATCCCGCCTTGTGTGCCCCATGCTCCCTGGGATAGGCTCCAGGTTTCCCCGTGACCCTGAAGGAAGGATAAGCGGTATAGTAGATGGATGGATGGATAGACCTTCATTTTGATTTAAAGAATTTTTTTGGGGAGGCTGCCCACCATGTACTACAAGAGGGAGCCAGAGGCCAACAGGGCAGCCTCCACAGCTCAGCTCCAAACCAAGGCCAACAGGGCGGCCTCCACAGCTAAGTTCCAGTCAGAGGCCGATGTGCCAGTCTCGCCTTTAGAGTGCCTTCCAGAGGCCGATATGGTGGCCTCATCTCCCGAGCTCCAACCAGAGATTGACGAAGTGGTCTCACCTGCAGAGTGCCAGCCAGAGGTCTGGCAAGCTCATCTCCAGAGCTCCAGCATGAGACCATAGAGGTGGTCCTGTCCTGTAGAGCTCCTGTCTGAGGTCAACAGGGTGGCTTCCACAGCAGAGCACCACCCTGAGGTCTCCCCTACAGAGCTCCAGCCAGAGACCAACGTGGCTGGCCGCTCTTCCTGAGCTTCAGCCAGAGCCCAACAAGGCAGTCTCCCCTGTGAAGCTCCAACCCGATGTTGATGTGGCAGCCTCAACAACAGCCCAGCTCCAGCCTGTGGCCACAGGGTGGCCTCCACAGCTGAGCTCCAGCCTGAGGCCCACAGGGTGATCTCTACAGCAGGGCTCCAACTTGAGGCCCACATGGTGGCCTCTACAGCTGAGCTCCAGCCCGAGGCTCAAAAGCCATGTTCCTGCCTGAGACAGACAAGGCAGACTCCCAAGCCATGTTCTTGCCTGAAGCCAATGAAGCCATCTGCTAAGCAATATTCCTGCCTGAGGCAGACGAGGTGGCTCAAAAAGATCTGCTCAAGTCTGTGGCAGACATGGCGGCCTACCAAGCTCTGCTCATGGCTGAGGCTGGTGGAGCAGCCTCACATGGTTACTGCCTGTATACCTAAGGTCTGCTCCCTGGCTCCTCTGCAAGAAGACCACATAGTCAATGTCTGCCTCAGGAACTTGAACTTAGTTTTGACACTTTTCCCAGAGACCCAGGACTGGCCTGAGGGGGAGAGTGTTTTTGGGCACTTCAGGAGAAGCGGCCTTTTGGTGGGGTGGGGTGGCGGGGGCAGACGAAGACTCTATCAGGTATTTCCCTCCTCGCGTGGAGTCTCTGAGCGCTCTGTGCACTTAAGCAGTGCATGCTTCTGGGTTGACATTGACTCTGTTTACTGTTTCATTGTTTTGATTTATG
This sequence comes from Noturus placidus, assembly GCA_022414735.1. Classification (NCBI taxonomy): domain Eukaryota; kingdom Metazoa; phylum Chordata; class Actinopteri; order Siluriformes; family Ictaluridae; genus Noturus; species Noturus placidus. The sequence continues at coordinate 10,197 of JAFFST010001770.1, read as the reverse complement.
TCCTGTATCGACCCAGGTCATATGAGTGGATGTGTCTTAATCATTCTCAGCTGCTCCTGGTTATATCCTCTGATTAATCTGTGTATTTAAACATTTTGAGTGTCTTTGTTCCCTGTGCAGTATTGTCTCAGTGTTTCACTGCCTGTGCATTACAGAGACATTGCTTCTGTGTTTGCTTCCTTGTGTTTTGATCTCATTTTTGATTTCTTGATTGCTTTTCTGTATTACCCATGTTGTCTCTGTTTATACATTGTCTGACCTTTACCCACTCTGTGGATTACATTTTGGATCTCATTTTGGATTTGTCTACCTGCCTCTTTAATAAAAGCCTTTTTACTGCACTTGCATCTGCCTGCACACCTGTTTCCTGACAGATGTATTTCAATCACCTTCTTCCTCATCATTTCTGAAATTTCTTTCAATTTTGGCATAGTGTGTTACTGGGTAAGCCATTTTAACCATCTTCTTGCTGTTGAAAATGTTCTATTGAAGTGTTGATTTGATTGAACAAGATTTGCAGTAATCAGGCCTGGTTGTGTCTAGTCCAGCTGAACCTGATTACTGTATGACTGCAGTTTCATAGATATGGGGAATTAATAACCATGGGGGTAAATACATTTTCACACAGGCCCAGTTGGTATTGGATAACTTCTTTCTTCAATAAATAACATTTATCATTTAAAAACTGTATTTTGTGTTTACACAGGTTGCCTTTGTTTTATCTTAGATTTCGTTCAATTTCTGAAAAATTTAGTATGAGAGAAATACTTTTTCACATCATTTTAGATTCATTTTTATATTTTTATATTTTTATTATTTAAGTGCAAATCAACCCATTGATTACTGTAAAAAAAAAAGATAATTTTAAGCATTATTCATACATATCTTGTAGATGCAAAAATACTCTCTGTGTCTGCAGGAGCACTTCTGGAGTTTGGATAAGGCTGAAATGAAGGTTCCTCCTAAAGTCACCATTCAGATTTGGGACAATGACAAGTTCTCCTTTGACGATTACCTTGGTATGAACACACAAAGAGCAAAAAATCTTAGAGTCTCAGTCAGCCCTCCAACTCAGTGAGTTCAGTGGTGTTAACCTTCCCAAAACCACATAACTGTTCAACTGCACCATTTCTCAGCCTTGACATGACAGGAGAACAAGAAGCAAAGCACTGCGTGAAATAGGACCATGCTGATAGAATCCTTATGTTTAAGCTTACTATATGTGCAAGTGTGTCTTGCTGGGCATGTGTGTCTGTGTATGTGTGTATATTTTGTAATTAGTTTGTTGCGACTGTCTGGGCCTCAGTTTGAACCTATGTAACTTGTATCCTTTGTCCCTGAGGCTACACCACACACAGTGGACCCCTACACAAATACATCATTCATCTTCACAACCACTGTTATTACTGCATTTATTAAACTTATTTCCAGCATATCAGCACATTCGGGGAAATAAGAGTTATGATCTTAGGAACATGGCTCCCAAAAGAATGCTGTACACTGAATTATGGAGTATGTACGTATATGTTTAAACAATATATCATACAGCCACAGTGTTAACTTTAAATCTTTTCAGACTGTGACAAATTGTCCACTTTAGGTTGGCAAAGTTTAAAACTGCCAAAAAACCTTTTTCAAAAGGGAATGATTTTTAAAAAAAACAAAAAAAAAAACCAGCGAATCTTTCTCTTTGTCTCTCTCAGGTTGTTTGGAAATGGATCTGAACCACATGCTGAAGCCAGCAAAGTCTCCTGAGAAATGTGGTCTGGAGCTGTTCTCTCAGCCCCAGGACAAGCTGGTGTCTCTGTTTGAACAAAAGACAGTCAAAGGCTGGTGGCCTTGTGTGTGTGACAGACAAGAAGAGAAGATCTTAGCTGTGAGTGACAGCTAACACACACAAACATCTTGTAGCAATACACAGTATATGCACATGTATAGTGTTTGTTGTGTATGACAAATTACCATGAACAAGACATCTGACATGCTTGCCTTTGTACAACCGAAAACCTGTTTACTCAAAACTCACTGATAATGCATGTCTGAGGGCAGTTGTTGAGGTGTCAGTAAATATTTATCTTCATTCATTCACTCATTTTCAGTAACTACTTCATGCTGATCAGGGTTTCTGTGAATTCTAAGCCAGACTGATAGCCACTTGGGCTCAGAATTGAACCAGCTCTACCATCTGCTCCACCGTGCCTGAAATCTATCTGAAATTTCATGAATTCTTGAGTCTAAATTATTTGTGAATTTTTTAAAATCTCTATTGTTTGTCTTTTTTGAATAGGTACTATTTTGAGTACCTATTCTGAATTTGTGGTTATCAGTTACCAATGTAGTCAGTTCCTTCCTGATTGTACATATAAACTGCACACCCTTTAAGAAAGTGTAACTATCTGGAACTGCTTTTTGCTGTACTGCTCTAGTGTTTAAAAGTTGGTTAAAACTACCTCCGAACATCCGAGCTTTGATAAGACTTGCTTTAATTGACCTTTTAAGACCAGGTAATGTTTTGAGTGAGTAGAGACAGGATGCATATGTGTACACTCAGTGTGAGGAATGTAATCCATGTCAATAACAGAGGGTTAAACACAGGCAGGCAAACTTAAACAAAGATAATCCATAATCAGAAACAAGGGAAAGCAGCAATGCTCATAATCAGGAAGTAAATGAAACACAGAACTTGGAAAACAAGGCTCAGAAATGAAATTACTAATAGCACAATAAAACTTCACAACACTACAAAGAAATAGACAAACAAATCAAGAAGAAACACAGAACAGGTGGACACAATCAGGTAACAAACCAATAACAGGATGAGTGGTAGAGACAGGATCAAAACAGAAACCAAAACATAAGCACATGGTGTTTGTCATCATGGGAACTGTGAGATGAATGGGGAATCTGTGACAATCTAAAACCATTATTGTTAATGCAATTTATTTTTAAATTTACATTATATTCAACAAGACATATACCTATGCTAAGTTAGTTTTAAGTAAAACGTTTTCTGTTAATTCTTCTTTTCTCAGTGCAGGAAATTAGTAAATGTGTGAAATTTGTCATTTAGGGTAAGGTTGAGATGACACTGGAGATTGTGTCGGAGCAGGAACAGGACGAAAGGCCTGCAGGTCTCGGCAGAGAAGAACCCAACATGAACCCTCGTCTGGAGGATCCACAGTGAGTCAATTCTTTTAACCTGTTAGTTAAAACCTGTTAGTTCCCAAAACACATTATAAGCCTCCAAGATCATTTAGAATGTTTGACCACAGTTTGTTGTTTTTCTTCACATTTTAGTTTCAGATGAGTCAAATCTGAAGGTAAATTAATAAATGTTGATAAACTGATATGTGGCTTCTCATTATCTCTGTGCAGGCGTCCTGAAACTTCCTTCCTGTGGTTCTCTTCTCCTTATAAAACCCTGAGGTTCATAGTGTGGAGGAAGTTTAAATGGTTCATTCTGGGACTCATCATTCTCTTCTTCATTCTGCTCTTCCTGGGAGTCTTTCTCTACTCTTTCCCTGTAAGCTGTGTGTATGAATGTGTGTGAATGTGTATGGGGTGGGTATCGTATCTGGGTGGTAATTTTATAGATCAAAGGATAAATGTAGAGTGTGAAAACCTTGTATCTCTCTGATTGTATTTCAAGAATGTGGGGACCATTATTTAATATTGCACCTGGATCAAATATTTCTCTCGCACACACACACACACACACACACACACAGGCTCAATGAGGTAGAAAGCCCTGATTTTACTTATTCCTTAGGCAGTTCTGGAAAATGTTTCAATTACTGATTTTACTGTTAGGATTAGGTTATGTCTCTTTCGTGTGAATCACCCAACATGGTCTGATGCCTGGAAATTCGTAACTATTCACATGACTCAGTTCGTATGAACGTTACGAATGTTGGGGTTAAGTTCATGGCCAGGGTCAGCTTTCATACCCTTCCTTACAGGTTTAATTGGAAGAAGATTAAATGAAATCCAACCACATAACCTTCTTCATTCAAATATGCATAATTTTAAAGGTCAGATTTGAATGACCTGTTTTGTTTTTTTCCCTTCTTGCAGAACTATGCTGCTATGAAGATGGTGGGCCCCTTCAGTGGAATAGGAAATGGGAAACAATAAATAGAGGAATTTGAGAAGACTATGAAAGAAGGATGGGGCTCAATGCATATGATAGTACCTTTTATGGCACCTGTTATGCCAAATACATCTCGGTATTGAAACTGCTCCATATCAATTACTGGGTTCCTGTTGATAATCAAGTCATATCACCAGGGGCATTGTGTATGTGCACACAGAAATCCATGCTGCTCCTAATGACATCTGTCTTCAACTTGAAGAGAGAACAAGAGGATTTACAAGATGATTTAAGTGTAAACTGATGTTACATTGAGATAAGCATGTAAAATGATGTGTGCACGTGCCTCTGATCAAGCCATCTATGCATGTAGAAATACCCTGTGACTTGTATGTTAACTCTGAGCGCCTTGGCCCTGTTTATGACCTCATGCTGAACTCATTTCTCCCTCTGAATTCTGTTTGACTACTTTTATCTCTCCCCCTGATTTAAACCCTTCTTCATGTCTGTAAAATGCTGGCCTTTTCACAGCTAGAGGTGGCTTTCTTCTGCCTTAACATAGAGAAAAAGAGAAATAGAGAAAGAATTGCCTTTCGCCTCCTCCTGTGCCTTCATCCCTCACCACCCACCCTTTTTGCTTTCAGCATGCACTGATTCTTTAGGTTAAAGCCTGGATTTGTCCTGTGAACTTGTAAGGTCTGAGGCAACCTGCTTGTTAGCCGAGCTCCAGCTGTCAGCAACCCTATGCTTGTCTGATAACTATCAAAGCCTCCACAGAAATCCCTGACTAAATAGACCTGGTGTCAGCTATGTGCTAGTTATATGTGTGTGTGGAGACTGGCTGTGTGAGATACAGAAAAAGGTGAGAGTTTAAGAGGGTTTATAATGTGTTTTTAACTGTTAAAAAGCTAAATAATGTGGTGGCTGTGATTGCCTGCGTATATGAATGAGCTTAGAATCACGTGTGCATCTGGTAAGGTCAGGACTACTTTAAAGAACTCGTAAAAAGGCAATCAGTGTGATAAAACATACTGTCAGAAGTAGGTAATGTGCTATGTTCCCTACTGTGTTGCGTGAAACACAAGCTCAAGTGGTCGAAGCATGGCCACTGGAAGGGTCAATCGGATCATAGCGCAGGGCTCCACAGTGCTGCACCTATTACATAAGACTGAGCTTTGTGTGCTTATAGGTTTTAGCAGTGTGTTTAGCCTACAGCTAAAGCTACACAGCATTATTCTAAACAGGAAAGTTCAAGAGAACAGGATAATCCAAGCAAATTTTCACTGATTTCCTTCCTAGAGCATGCACATGTTTGCCCAAAAAGGTGGAAACAGCCTATGTTTTTTAATTCAGTCTGAGATGACTTTAAAATTATGATGTGAAAAAGGGACTTGAAGAAGAATTAAAAGATGATCAAGTTTTTTTTGGTTCTCCTCTATTCAAACTGAGTATATCTATTCTATACTTTTACTAAAGCTGTACAATCTAAGTCCCAGAATACTTGAAATGGCTTTTTGCAGAACAATTGTTGATATACATAGTCCTGGGTCTATTCAGCCAAAGTAATTGAGGGTTACAGTTTACCCAAAGAATAACTAGCTATTATGTCAATGTTATGCCTTGTTAAAGTTACACAACATGACAATCCTGTCTGTCACTATTTCTGTGAATAGGACACTGCTGTTACTCTGAATACAACATGCTGTACTATATCTAATCTAATAATGAATATGTCAGGAATATGCTGGTTTTAATCCCTCATAGGGATACATTCACTGTGCCTAAAATTGTATGTGCATCAATTTTCAGACAATATATGGTTACAACATAGCAATATTCCAGTAACAAAATATATGCCCTTAATTGTAATGTTGTCTTTTATTGCATCAAGACCTACATTAAATCTTCTTTAAAAATGGTGTATGCATAAAGCACATTCCACATATTCAAGGTTTTCTAAACGAAGCTGCTTTGAGGTAGAATGCATGTGGATTTGAGCTTAAGAGATAGGCCTTTTCTGCTGAGTGTTTCAGGAGCTGGGGAAAGTTCATCTTTGTAGAGATATAAAACAAACAAAAAACAACTCAAATATCAATTTTTTGTTGCATTTATTTCATTGTCTAATGTGATCAAAATAGTAAGGAATCAGCAGAAACAACCTGATTCCAAAGTCCACACACATTGAATTCTAAGGAATAAATTTTCACATAAGATGCTGACAAGAGACTATGTAGTTGTTTTCACAGCTAGAAATTGAGCCACATTGTCGTTAGCTAGTCCTGAAATCTTGCTGAGTAGTGTAATCCTGGAGAGTGTAGATGGTGTTAGCTTTATAAAAAACACATTAACCAGCAGGAGCTTGGGGAAGGTGTGGCACATGAACAGAGTTTCGGGTTGTGCCATGTGGAATGGACCTCTACTAGACCCTGTCTCACTGCCGTCACCTTGCTGATGCTTCAAATGAGCTGGCCTGCCTTGAAATAAAAGCAGGAATTTTATCGAGTGTGAATCATGGCCCTGTTAAACCGAGAGAGAGACCCGAGAGAAAAAGATGGAAAAATAAAGGTTATTCTTATTAACATGTGATCTATTTCTACAATACTTGAATTATAAACTACTGAGGTGAAATGTGAGGATTCTAAGTATTCATTGATTGAAATCCATAGATCGTGCAAAATTATGTTTAGTATCTCAGAATACAGTGGTGTGAAAAAGTGTTTGCCCCCTTCCTCATTTCCTGTTCCTTTGCATGTTTGTCACACTTAAGTGTTTCGGAACATCAAACCAATTTAAACAATAGTCAAGGACAACACAAGTAAACACAAAATGCAATTTGTAAATGAAGGTGTTTATTATTAAAGGTGAAAAAAAATCCAAACCATCATGGCCCTGTGTGAAAAAGTGATTGCCCCCCTAAACCTAATAACTGGTTGGGCCACCCTTAGCAGCAACAACTGCAACCAAGCGTTTGCGATAACGTGCAATGAGGCTTTTACAGCGTCCTGGAGGAATTTTGGCCCACTCATTTTTGCAGAATTGTCCTAATTCAGTTACATTAGAGGGTTTTCGAGCATGAACGGCCTTTTTAAGGTCATACCACAACATCTCAATAGGATTCAGGTCAATAGGATTTGGCTAGGCCACTCCAAAGTCTTCATTTTGTTTT
>JAFFST010001767.1:38609-60868 GCA_022414735.1 Noturus placidus | reverse complement strand
TATATATATATATATATATATATATATATATAATTCTACAGATAAACTGTAAATAATAAACCAATTTTCAGGTAATTTTATCAAGAAGTGGAAGTTCAAACTGTGCATTGCACATTGAATAAATATAAAACAGTTTACATTTGAATGATCCTTAGAACCTTAATTCAGTAGCTCAGGTGTGTTAAGCTACAAGTTCATTTTACAATACACACACAATGGATTAAGGTTTTTATATTTGCTTTTGATGGATATGATTTGCTTTAGAGTTGTGTGGCCCTTAAATGGCCCATACAGCCATGAAAGCATGATAACACCAGTTACATGCTCGCATTGGAGAGGCTCTTGACTCCTGCGCTGTGTTTAATATGAGCATTTGATTGCTGCGTAAACTCTGCCAGCTTGGAGAGAGCCCTCGCTGCTTGTCGCCCAGCAACCCTGCCAGGTCCGGGGGAGACTTTTAACCTCTTGGCTTCTGTGTGGCCAAAACTGAAAGGCTCCATAGAGCAAGGCTCGCTCTTTCACTCAGCCGTTCATATTTTAATTTCAGTCATTGTGAGATGCTGAAATTCGCTTAGCTGCGCACGGCGCCTGGGGATCGCACACCATTTCCACACAATATCTTACTTGCTAACCAGCACTTAAGTTAATTTCAAGCTGGTACAAGCATCCATTTCTTTTTTCAATCGGCAATGAGGTTTGCTTTGTTTTTTGATAATAGCATGTAAATGAAAATGCTCCAGTACGTTCGCAGAGAAATAGAAGACTACAAGGGTCAATGTTTGCTCGAGTGATTGGTGAGGTAGAGTGGTGGATGATTCAACCGCACGCTGTGTTGAAAATAATCCAACTGCTGGCATGACGCCACTCTTAACGTAGCGCCGCGCCGGGTTACAATCACACACTCACTTCATCTTTACAACCGCAGTAAAAGATAAACAGTGCCATAAATAATGCCACTGTGTGTCGTTCAGCCACTGGTTTACCAATTGGGATGCGGCAGTGAGTCAGATAAGATGTATGGTAATAAAATGATTTAGCTTCGTCGTTCTCACTCGCCAGTTGTTCGACAGTGGAGTAGGTCCAGAAGAGCGCTCTATTGGCATGCCTCCCTGTGCTAACACAGAAAACAACACAGCAATCTAATGGTGGGGGAGCCTACCAATTATCCTCACCTTTACCTGACATATGCTTCCATATTTGTCCAAGTGAATACACAGCAAACATTTCTGGTAAAAGGAAATGGCTGGGCTGCAGGCAATACAGATTAGAGAAAATGTTTCAAAACTGCTAGCTGGCACCCTTCCGCAGCATCCATTTAAGACAATTTAAGATCGATTCCTCGTCAGAAGCTCTACATGCCAAATGGGCTGAGTAAACAGGAATTTTCATTCCCTAAATCATCTATTGTGCATATCGTATACATACTGTATAGCATGCTGTTTGGTCATCATGTTTACATAAAGATTCCATATGAACATTCCATTCCTGAGATATTCAAGTGAAATGGTGCGATACTGTGTATAAGCTAACAAGTGGATGAAAATAAATTTGTCCATAACCCAACTTCCATTGTTTTCCCCAATGTAGCTATGTAGCATGTAGCAATGACAAGGAAAGGATGATCAACCAGTAAGAAATAACAAATACCTCAGATCTGTCAATAAACCAAAATGATGCTTTAATTACCCTTCCATACTTTCATTCATATTGAAAGCCAAAACAACCATTGACTGAGACTGAAAATATTTCCTCACTAGATACATAGATTGTGCAGTGACAATAGAAAGATGTCAACTAAATCATAAATATTAACATTTACCTCAGATGTGTTGTTAAATTATTAAGGAAAGGTTAAATAAAGCCAACCTAACTTTCATTGCTACCCCCATATTAAGGAACTAACCAGTGATTGAAGGTAACAATTTAGCTAGCTAGCATGCTGCAGTAACAGTGGAAAGTTGACAAACCACTCCGAAATAACAACTTACCACAGATATGTTGATAAATTACTAGGAAAATGCTCAATAAGGCAAAAAATTACACTGTAAATAGATTTAGCACTGTCTGCTAATCCAACTTCCTTTGCTGACCTCATATCTCAGCTCTCCATTCAGATTTCCAAAATGTTGAATACCAATAAGCATTCATTATTCATTAACATTCATTACTCAATCATTCATTTGGTCAATCATGTCGAATCTTCTCATAAGTGTGATGAGCACAACTATACCTGAACATACCTCAGCGTTCACAAAGCTGATGTTTCTCAATATGGCAGAACCGGCGTATAAAAGATAGCATTTGGTACTAATATCAGTGCAATTTTAGATGTTTGTTGTAGTAAGTTAGCACCAGATCTGCACAAAATGTCGATATTGGGAACAGCTTTGTCTTCTGATGTCACTCTGTCTTTTAAATTGTCAGTATAAAAAAACTAAAAACTATGTGCTAGCTAGCTAGCAAAATTATTAGTCCCAGCCATTACGTAGCTTAAGCTAAGTGTCTGTCATTCCGAGTTGCCTAGCAACAGCGTTATCATGACCTTTACCATTTGAGTGTTGAATACACAAGTTCACAAGTTGCTTTAAATACACTGTGTGTTTATATTACTGCACTTATATTACTTACCTTCTTTCACTCACTTTCTTTATCTACATATAACTGCACTTTTAGCTGCTCGTTTTCAATGGTCATCTGAAGAAAAAAAAAAGATGCAAAGTAAAAAACAAGGTGACTAATAAACAAATCCTTAATTTAATCTCTTTATCTGAGGCTTAATAGAGGTTTTTCACACAGTGTGTGTGTGTGTATGTGTGTGTGTATGTGTGAACATTATTGTGATTCCGCCTTTCTCAGTGCTTTCTCTCCGAGGCTAAGGACACAGAGATTAGTATGACAGAGGGTCAGTTGCAAAATGACTCAGTGTAGGTGAGAAGAACGTTTGTGCACACATTCTTTGTTCCTCCGTTAAGTTTTCAGGTCAGCGGTCATTGCTGCTCTGAATGACTCAGGCCGTTGGCTCTGACATCTCTGCTCGCACGCTCTGACCAAACGCTGACCACTGGGTTAAAGGGCCAAGTGTCTGTGTGCCGTGTGCATTCGCGTGTCTTTCTTTCCATTTACGCACCGGACAGCGCTTGAGGTTAGTCACAGCCTATGCAAAAGCCTTTAAACAGACGCCTCTTTGGCTTTTTCAATAGAAATGTATCAAAGGACTTGATGTTCTCTTAAAACTAACAAAACTGGAAAGAAAACAAGATTAAGAACAGTTCATTTATCGAAGTCGTGTGACGCCTGTTTTATATACCGGCGGCATTCGGGCACCATCGAGATCCCCTAGGGAAAATATTCAGATGGTTGCCAAAGTTACATAAGCAATGAGTGAAGATCAAATATTGAGACAGATAAAGAGCTGACCTTCGAAAATACACCTGTCTCGTGTTTACCTGCTTCTCACAGACAGCGCAGGCTGCAGGACCATAGCCGTGATCTACTAAGTGTCCTCAAACATTGTATTCTGATCATTCAGGGCAGGCAAAGATAAGAATGGTGTGAATTTAAATATTTTTAATCAGTGTTTCTCTTTGAACTCACCTGCCCTTTAAAAAGATATTTTATACTGTTTGTTTAGTATTATATTATTACATTTACAATACTTCAACAAAGAAAGAAGTTTACAATGTCCCCATAGCCCCAAAATCAATCAGCCAAGACAACTTTGGTGTATAGTGTTTACTTTTTTGGTTTTGCGCTGGAGCTAACAAGTAATAGAAGCCAATAGACTCCAGTTTAGCTTGGTGCACTAAGTGTACACGCATAAATCCTTCCACAGTGGCATCTCTTCAGTCGGGTTTGTGGATTTGAGAAGATCTGAGGTTATGAAAGTTATGAACATTTCAACAGCTCTATCACGTTATTCTTCATAGAGTTTGGTGTCACTTCAACAGCAACATCAGACTCGACTGCGGCCTGATATCTGGTAGTTTACAAATGGTTTTATTGTTGTTTTTTTTTGAGGACACGCGAGTGTGTGGTGATTTAGACATGCGTTTTGTGTGACGCTAAACTGGTAGCCATAAGTCTTTCATTCTTATTAACCACATTATCCTTGTAGCTCCAGTGTAAAAACTACATTTAGGTAAAGGGGGAATGTTATGTACATTAATGGTGTGCGATATGTTGAAAATATCGTTCCGCAATACTTTAAATCTTCCTCAGGATACATGATGTGTATCATTATGTTTTGCTAAAAAGGCACCAACAAGGGCAACTTCATGTTTTTTTCCAACATTTAAAAAAAAAGTTTTATTTCAAAAGTAATTGAATGTCCATTCAATTGTTACAGTCAGCAATGATTGAGATATAAAAGACTGTAACGATATATTATATCACAATATCTATATCATATCATCATATTGCCCAGCCCTAGTGTACAGTCCTTTCATACTGACTGTAAAAATATTGCAAGAAGCCAAATTCAATTAAGTATTTTAATAAAAGCAGGTTTAAAGGTGTGCCTGAATGTTACCCAAATCCTTCAGCTTCTGGTCTTTAGCCATGAGAGCTTGTTGAATTTGTTCTATTTTGACATGCAGGGCGTCGACGTCACCTTCCAGCCTGCTGTTCTCCGTCTTCAGCCAACTTTCCTCCGGATCATCTGCGGCCTGAAACAAAAAAATGAAACAAGACCCTTTTTTCACTTTACCCTTTACTGTGCCCAACAAAAGACATGCCGCTCAAGCTGCGCTGCAAATATGAGACAAAGCCATCGGACAACTTTTTGCCTCCTACCATTTCCCCCTGTATAACAAAGAAAGAGACACAAAAAAAGTCTCAGAGGAGGGCATTTTGTTTTGTCTCGCCCACTCTGCCGCTCTCTTTTCTGCGCCTGGAAGACAGAAGGCTGTACATTACATACAAAGCCGGGGACATTTTTTTATTGACAGGAATAATGGCATATCATACTGTTCGGGTGCCCCTGTCATTCAGGTCGAATTTATTCAGGAAGTTTGTCGAGGCAGCTGAAGGATGAAGGGCCGTAGCCCTTGCCAGGCTGGGAGGGAGCGATGGATGGAGGAGGAAGGCAAAGGTGGGGGAATCGGGGGTTCTCCATGAGCACCGTTTCCATTTGGAAGGGGGGAGAGTTGTTGTCTTTGTATTTCTCCCTGCCAGTGTCAGCGAGATCACATCAGCCGTCATCGTGCTGAAGCCCGCAGGCCGAGAGCCGCATGGAGTCCATCAGGTCTCTGTGATGTCCATTCAGGCCGTGCGCATTAACACGCCTTTTGCATGCCTGTCACACTTAGGAGCGTACAGCCGTTCAAAGGCTTTCAAAAGGAAGGGTTTTTTTTTGCCTCGCTCTTGTTTTGTTACGCTCTCTGGCTTTTTCTGTCTCGTCTCTCTCTCCGCTTCATTCATAAGGAAAGCAGAGACAGTAGGCTGTATGAAGATGCTTCTGTAAGAGAGAGTCCTCTTCTGAGGCCGTGCACTTTTGGAACTGCATATGTTTATTCAAATGTGACTTATCACCATTCAACCAGAGCTGGACTCACATACAGCTCAGAGGTTATAACACGCTGAAGCATCTACAGGTGGCTCCAGTTCTAAATTCTCCACCCACTTCCTCATAACTAACTTTCTCTATCTTACACTCTCACTGAGCCAAAATCAAATCCAATCAGATGACACTGGTGGCCACCTAATTCCATCCCTTACCTCTGGCTCCACCATCTGCTGTGAAGCAGAACTACAGTACAGGAGATCCTCAATGAAGTTCTGACCATTGAGACCTCAGTAGCCCTGAGAACAAAGCTGTTCCTCCACCGAGATGCTCTCTGTGCTCTCATACACCAAGTGGCAGTGTGTTTGTATGGATGCTAAAACATGCCATCTGCCTCCGTACTCAGCTAAAGCTCTATCACTGTGAGAAAGTGCGCAAGGTCATGCAGGCCATGTGAGAGTGGTTGCTTTTGACACCTGATTAGCTGTTCGCATCACCTTGTATTGCATACGAATGTGTATAAATTTGTGTCACAAGTAACAATGAAGTGGTCCATTAAATTGCAATTGAAATCTATATATACATAATCTGTAAGTACAGAAATCCCATCTCATCCTAGAACATTTGAAATATTAATCTTTTCATAATACATGAGATTTCGGTTTGAAAACTAAGTACCAGTGCAGCAAAAAATAAAACCGGAATACAATTTTAGTTTCTCAATAGTGTTCATTTATGATCATTTTAATTAACATTTAATTAACTTCTACAAAAAAATAATTCCTTGATCGTAAGATAGAAAGAAAGAAAAATTAGATTTTGAGCACCTAATCAGCGTTTTGCTGTGTAACGATGGAGTCAGTGTGTGTTAATATTAATACGTGTGATATTTTCAGAAATTGATCACAATATTAATATCATATCACCGTACTGAACCAAGTTTCAGGGATTTCCCCACTTTAACACACACATATCAAGTCAGGATGGGCCTGTTAGCTGATTAGATGGTTCAGGTGTGTTAGAGTAGTGAAATCTGCAGGAACAGAGTGCGGGAATCTGTGAGATTGTCCGTCCCAGAACGCCATGTACTGGCATGTATGATGACTGAAGGTGTGAATGAGTCAACCTCTCAGAGTGCCATAATTATCATTAAACACTGTATATGAAGAATCTGAAATCTGATAAGTAATAAGGTTTAAGTGTTTAATCTAAATGTCTCATCTGGGTGATTTGTGAACGTACCTGTACCTCCAGCTGCACCTTGTACTCTCCCTCAGCTGATCGCTCAGGCTCTCAATTTTAAAATCCTTCTGCTGGATCTCATCTAAAAGCTCCTGCACTCGTCTGGTATCGCTGGGTTCCACCTCCATCATTTCGGTTTTCTTCATGGAGTATATTATAGAAACAATTTCAGAGTTAAAGATAATATACAAATAAAAGATTATTCTGGAGTCGTTTCTATACCTTATAGCCGGTTTTTATTACGTCTATTGCATAAGAGAGCTGCTTGCAACAGCTGTTACGCAGAACCTTTACTTTCTGAATGGAAAGATAGATATCAAGATGGGTTTAGACATTAAGAAAGGATTCCTCTTACACCACAGCAAATTGACCACAATTACAACTTAGAAAAAGTTTCTGTCCTTCACCAGTCTTTTCTCTCTCTCTCAAAAAAAAAAAAAACACAGCTTGTCATGTTACAGAGAAACTGCAAACTCCTCTGTCCTGAAGATGTCCGAAATCTTAAAGTTACAGCTTTACCTCTGACTGTTACAAAGCGCTGACACTGGAGACTCCTTCCTTATCAGTGTAACACAAAATTGCACCATATCAACGTTTTTTTAAATCCATTCTTATTAGTGAAGTTTCCACCATACACGTCCCTGTGAACGATCTGTTACTATAGAAACAATAAGGCATTAGAACGAGTGCATTAATGATGAATAAACCTGTGATTTGCAGCTGCGTGACGTCAGAGCCGTTGTTCTAGAAAATTCCTCAACACCTTCTGACCAATCACCATCCAGAATTCATTAGTGGTATCAATAAATATCATCCATCTATTATTACTCCTACAAATATTTGATACATTAATCAGAACCATTAAAGCGTTTTATTTCTGACTCACAAACATCACACTTGAAACTCTGTTGAATTCAGATGAAATATTCAACATTTTCAGCACTTTATGAAGCAAACAGGATGTGGAAAGCATGAACGTTGGTTTGGTCATGCATTTTTAATCGCTTCATAATCACGTTATTACATCGAGACAGCAGCGGTGTGCACAGCCGACCTCTTTGTGCTGCTCCTCAATGGCTTTGACTTTGTAATTAATTCTCGTACGGAAGGCGTCGGCCTCTCGCTTCAGCCGGGACTCATACTGAGCCTGGAGAAACTTCAGTTTCACTCCAATCTCCTTCCTCAGAGCGTCCATCTCCTTTCAGGGAAAACAAAACACAAGAAGCTAAAATAAATAAATAAATAAATAAATAAATAAATAATGCTGCTGTTACTTCTGAAAAATCATACATTTTCAGATCACATTTGATATCATCACCTTCATTTCATAAATTTGGTTTTAAGGTGAAAATATAAAATTTGAGTTTGTATTACAAAGAAGAAGAAGAAGAAGAAGAAGAAGAAGAAGAAGAAGAAGAAGAAGAAGAAGAAGCCGTTTCCTGTGAATGTAAATCATCAACATGCATGCTAAGTGTTGCCTAAACATAAATACATAATGAGGCATTATGTTTGGGAGAGGGGCCCTCATTCAGCTGCGAGCCTGCCAATCAATTTGTTTAACTCTGCAGGCAGGAGGCGCGATGAAGGCCGCCGTTTTAGGCCACAAAGCCACCATATGCCCTCTCAGCGGGAGAGCCGGCCGGCCTGCTCACCACCACACACACAGGAATCCTCCAGCAACGGCGTGAAAAGAGCCACAGCGTGAATGAACTCGCCGAGCAAATCCAACGGAATGCACTGACACTCGGTGTCAACGGTGTCAAGCTCGTCTAAAGACCGAGCCAAGCCTTCATTCAGACGCTGCTTTCTGCAAGATTCGTAATGATGCGCTGCGCAGATGTAAACCTTCCATATAATAGGAATATAATATCATTAATTCAATGCAGCAGCAGTGCAAATCGTCAGGTGTTTCCACAGGATAACTTCCATTTTTCTGCACCGACATGTACAGAATAAAACACTGTTTGTAGTGCGGTTAGAGTAAAATAATCAGTGATGGGGTGGTGTGATGAAGCAGAGTTACTGTTACCACTCTGAAGTCCAATAACAGCACGTCCCTGAGTGTTTTATTACTCTACCGCCACAGCAATTTGTCAACAATATTTTCTTTTATCCATTAAAGAATGAAACTTTTAATCAATTTAAAGGTAAATCTAAAGTTACTTTCTGTTCTCTGTCCTCTTGTTCGCTGACACTGGAGACTCCTTTCATAAATGTTAAATAAGTGTCTCCTTACAGAAAACGTCACGACATCAAGATTATACACATTTTGTAATCTGTTTATTATAAGTGGAACGTATGCTGTAATATAAGGTATTAGAACGAGCGCATTGATATAAACCTGTGATTTCCCCCTACTGTTGTAAACTAGGGTAACTGTATAGCTATTATATGATACAGTGGTGTGAAAAAGTGTTTGCCCCCTTCCTCATTTCCTGTTCCTTTGCATGTTTGTCACACTTAAGTGTTTCGGAACATCAAACCAATTTAAACAATAGTCAAGGACAACACAAGTACTCAACATGGGTGTGGCTAGAGAAATTGAACTCAGGTGTGGACAACCACAGTTATAGTATGTTTTAACAAGGGGGGCAATCACTTTTTCACACAGGGCCATGATGGTTTGGATTTTTTTTCACCTTTAATAATAAACACCTTCATTTACAAATTGCATTTTGTGTTTACTTGTGTTGTCCTTGTGCAAAGGAACAGGAAATGAGGAAGGGGGCAAACACTTTTTCACACCACTGTATACTGTCACATCATCACACCCTGTATTACAAGCACATTCTGTTAAACACTGCATGAACTAGTCTACCTTTGTGAGGTGTGCCGTTTCACTAGACAGCCGTGTAACCAGAGGAAGCCCGGACACGTCTGTTTGGATGTTGGCATCCTGACCAAAGAAGCCCAATCTCAGCTGATTCACCAGAGAATCCCTAAAGAGGGAAGTGTACAGGACATGGGGTGTTAACTTGATGATCGTTTTAAGTCCGCATGACATTGCGGAGGTGCAGGATACGAGTTTTCTCAACTAAAGTATGTGCCATGAAGATATCCCTTTATTGCAAGGATGTTGCCATGGCAATAATTACTTCATCTCCAATTTTTTAATAGGCAATAATAGAAAACTACTATTTTCCCATCTAACTGGAAAAAATTGGGATTTAACTTTGACATAAACGAAAAAAAAAAAAAGCCACATTACATGACATGGTGAAAGTCTTCATCAGAGGGCTCTCAAAATTTGAGTTATCAATACTACTTAAAGGAAAAAAATGTAAACACTAACTGAACTTAGTTAACATTTATTTTTGGCATTTATACAGGTTTATATATATTGAGTATTCTGTTAAATGGTCAAATGTAATTGTTGCCATATGGCAACATGTGATAATAGAACTGTGGTATGTGCACTGAAACAATCGGAAAAACGGTTGTGATTTCAAACATTTTCAATTTAAAAAAAATACAACTGTTATTCCTTTCTAGAAGATACCACTTAATGGGCGGCAAAAAATAAATCTGGATCTTATAGTCTGGAAAATGCAGTAATTGGAACTGTAATTTTAAACATTTTGAGTTATTCTGACTATATGACTGGCATATGTGAGCCGGTTCAAAGAACCGACTTATTCATATTTATATAATATTGTAGCGTTCATAGACAAGGATGATGCTTTCTGAACACATTACAATGTATGTGATGTGTAGGCTTATTGAATCGGCTCTTCTTGTTGAACACTGAGAGCCGACTCTCACATGTGAGCCGGAGTTGTATTTTGTCCTGTTTTATAAATATAGGCAATGTTTTACTCTTGCAATATTATTTGCAGACATAGATAGAGCAACTTAGATCAGTCACTTGCCCAAATATATATAGCAATTCTTAATCCGGTTTAAAGAAAACAAATGGAGTGATGTGGGAGCTGAAAGAGTCGACTCTTATAAGTGAGCTGAGCCTAATGATTAGTTTATTAATATAATGTGAGTTTTTTTTAATACATTTCTGTAGTGTTTTATGCGACAGAAGCTAGCTAGCTCCATGTTTTATCCAGATTACTGAAGTAAAGTTTATGGAGGAATCCTAAACACTTCCTAACTTTGTAAAGGTGCACTATGTAGGGTGCTTGGTCCAATATGTGAAACTGCTCAAATAACTGAACTGTAAAGAGTGTTGAATATTTATGACTTTACTGATTTGGGATCAGGCCAATATGTGTATGATTAGCTCATGTAAAACCCAATACCCCCCCCCCCCCCAAAAAAAAAAAGCTCAAACCTTTAATAAACACAAAGCCCATCATTTAAAGTCAATATGTTATAGTTCTAGTCTCTTATTAAACTTCCTTAATACAAATAACCAATTAATGCTCTTATTCGGTATCATCTAATCTGTTCTGTCTTATTCAGAGCTGTTGTGCATTTTAGAGCCACAAATCTGTTTGTCTTTTTTTTCCAGACGAGGAAAAGTCTATTAAAATAGATTAGTCTGGCTAAATACAATAATCTTTCTAATCTCCACATAATCCCTGGGTTTGTAGTTGTGAGAGTCTGCCCTCAGGGCATCAATATGGCCCCTTAATTCACACTAACAATTCCTCAGTGTCTCTCAGGTCACTGATTTATAAAGACTATTTACACTACATGGACATTTAAGAGAGTTTTATAACCACTTTGTCAGTTTTAGTCGCTGGTTTATGAGTTAAACGCAGTTCAACTGTGTGTACACAGCGTTCAGAATCAATAATTCACGCATCATGGAGCAGCAGTGAAGCAACATCAACCGACTCTTTCACATGCTAACCCCATCTTTTGAAAAAAGAAAGATACGAAGCGTTAATAAAGTATATGAAGTATATGAACTGATCTCATAAATCATATTTAATGTCATTGTATGTACGACGTTTATTCAAACACGTATTCAAAAACAATGATTCATCTCTGATGTGTCGTTCGTGTAAGAATCGGCTCTTTGAATACGGGCTTTTAGTTGAACGTTGAAAGCCGACTCGGATACATGAACCGACTCATTCTCGAGCGATACATCTGTACTGCAGATGGATAATTATTTTTAACAGCAGCACCATCGACGTCTTTTTGAAGTCTAACAAAATGCCTTAAATAAAGAACGTAGAATATTAATATATCCGTGATGAATTGTTCGAGAATGAGTCGGCTCTTTGTGTCGAAAACTTCGGTCGACTCTCTTGTTACTGTATATATGGACTTGAATAAGTTCAGCTGCAGTAAATAGTGCATTGTGTATATTGATTATTTAGTTAAACACCTCATTAAAAATAAGAGATAATGCAAAATATAAATATAAAAATAGAAATACTAATATTAATATGTTATTCTGGAATTTTTGCAAATTATATGCAAACTCATCAATCAGTAAAACCTGTTAGTGTATGCCCTCCAGGCTGCCTGGCGAACCTACTGGCCACATCGTAACAGTCCTTTTTAAACTATGATAGCCTACATTTTATATTAAACATGCTTTTTATTATTTTTCAGGATCCCAGATGTGCTTTAATTACCATATTTCTTAATTAATTCATCATGATTATGGTCGCAGTAGAAGTAATCACATTAATCCTTCTTCATGTAGGAAAGTGTGGAAATGAGGTCACCAAGCTGCCAGTCTGGGTTTTAAACAGACAGAAATGGGCAAAGAGCCAAATTATGCACTCTCTTTTTTAACATATGTCCATCTCAATCTGTTAATAACAGCAGTGTAATAAATACAGTGTTGTGTTTAGAGTAAAATGTGCAGTATAGTGTTTGAACATTCTCCGTGTACAGCCTTGGATTAGTCAAATGTGATTATTTTTAAAGCATGTTTATTATCCATCATCATACGTCAAAGTTATTGTTAATTATCATACATATAGTTTAGGTGATGTGAGCTTTTTACGTGTAATAAGAAAAAGATTGTTTCACTTAGATTGACATGAATTATTTAAGCTCTCTAGGGTGAAACAAATAAGTAAAACTTACTTAAAAGCAAGGAACCTTGGGTGAATTTACCTATCAGTTTAACCATCATTAAATCTAGTCAATTTTATTTGAAATTGTGTGAAGTTAATTTTATTTTTTTTTTAGAACAAATAAATACATTCAGTACAGTTTTCCAGGGAAAACAAGATGTTTCAGAGCATTTATCAAAATAACTAGCTGCACAACTTCATCCTAAAGACGAATCTACAAATAAAACTAAGAAATAAATGAATAGGCAGAAGGGAACACTGATATTAAATTTGACAAATGGTCAATTTATGGAGCGATGTTTTAATTCTGCAGAGAAAGTGAAATAAGATGATTAAATTACTAATCGATTAGCTTCACATCACCTTCTGATTTATCACAGCACTTTTCATTTAAATATTGCTCATTTCATCAAAACAAACTATATGATGTGTAGACTCGTAGATAAAGGGTTCTCATCTTTGTGTATATACAGAGGTGCTTCACTTCATAACCATGTTCTAGTGTGGAACCTTTTTCTGATGCACAACCACTTTGGTGTCGAGTTCTAGACAGAACCTTTAAGGTTCTCATATAGCATATGAGCATTGAATGCAGCTTTATTCTGCTAAACAAGTCGATTCGTTATTAGTAATTTATCTTAAAGCTAATCTGATCACTTATCATTGTGGTTTAGACTCACAGTGATCAGATCTCAAAGCTCTGCTGCAGTTTGTAGAATAAATGCACTGGATTTGTTTATGTTTTGTTGTTTGTGGTCACTAGAGGGCACTAGAGGAACAGGTTTGATTATCAAGGCCATTTACTTTTCTTTACACACTCTGTAAATATATACAAGCGTTTCATATCTGTGTGATATTGTGGCCTGCAATCGTGTTAAATTTACTCATTTTTAATAACAAATTAAGATTTTCATGTGGGGGAAAAAATATTTGTTGATATATTTATGTGTGAAATAATTTCACATATGGCACTGCATTTTCATGTTTTTGTTTTTGTTTTGTTTTGGATTTTGTTTTTGGTTTTTTGTGTGTTTTTTTTTTTTTTTTTTTTTAAAAAAGGAAAAATGCTATAAAATGCTGTCTTTTAGAGGTGCTCCATTTTGGTCTCATCTGACCACAACACTTTCACCCAGTTGTCCTCTGGTGGTCGATGAGACCAATATGGAGCTCTTTGGCATCAACTCAACTCGCCGTGTTTGGAGGAGGAGGAATGCTGCCTATGACCTCAAGAACACCATCCCCATCATCAAACATGGAGGTGGAAACATTATAATTTGCGGGTGTTTTTATGCTAAGGGGACAGGACAACTTCACCGCATCAAAGGGACGATGGACGGGGCCATGTACCGTCAAATCTTGGGTGAGAACTTCCTTCCCTCAGCCAGGGCATTGAAAATAACAAGTAATTACTAAGTCATTACCAAGTACATGTTTTGCAGAGGGGTCAAATACTTATTTCAATTTATAACATTTTGACATGCGTTTTTCTGGATTTTTTTGTTGTTATTCTGTCTCTCACTGTTCTAATAAACCTACCATTAAAATTATAGACTGATCATTTCTTTGTCAGTGAGCAAACGTACAAAATCAGCAGGGGATCAAATACTTTTTCCCCCACTGAAAGTACGTATTAATTTACCGTATGTATCACAAACATCTCTTCAACTCAGAATAATTCAATTTAAAATGTACAAACAGTGTGAGTAATTATAGATATTTAAAATAAATAATAGAGTAAAAATGCAAATATAAATATACAGTATAGACAACAAGAACTGTCGCTCTCATCCAATAACACAAACTTATAGATGTGGATTTACAGAATAATACCTAAATACCTAATACATAAATATAGTTCTGAGTCATCAAGATCATCCAAAATCCTAGATGATCTCTGCACAATGATGAGAACAGTGAGTACAAATTGATGGAAATGGAAATGTTTGTCGTTTAAATGCGACCAAAATAGTTTTGATTTCAGGTTTCCTTAATGAGATAAAAATGTATAAAAAAATTTTTAACTATCCCTAACGAGTCATGTATAACTGATAGTATATATGTGATAATATAACTGAATAATGTAAATAAACTTGCTATTAAATGAGGAGGTTATGTGAATTTCCTCTGGTCCACATGCTGGAGTGTCTGTGCAGGTCTGTATGAGAGAAGATCAGAGACGTGGAATTTAATGAAGGTTGAAATGTGTCACACATCAAAGCATCAGATGCGAGTGTGTTGGACAGGTGAGGATGATTCAGTGCTGGTAATTACTCTGCAGTTCACTTCAAATACCTCACAACTCCCAGGGTTCAGTCTCTCAGCCTGTAGGATGGGATTTTGCCCAAAACATATGAGCATTATGATTATTTAGAATAAAAATGTAGACGATAATTATACCTGTCACTAGCAAATAACTAATCATTATGTGCATTATATATATATAATATATATATAGATATAGATAGATAGATAGATAGATAGATAGATAGATAGATAGATAGATGGATAGATAGATAGATAGATAGATATTAAAACCTTTAAATGAAATACACAAATACAAATAAACAACTATATGTCATGTTGAAAAAAAGAAAATGTCACATGAACAAAAAGGCAAATCACCGTAACTCTTGGAGTAGCATGTCTAACGTAAAAACTCTGTACAAACTGCTGTAACTGCTCGGCTAGCATACCGTATAGCATAAAACATATCAAATGACTAAACTATCCTAACTGCTAGCACATATAGAAAAAAATACTAAATCTGTTGGAGCAGGACGCCTATCATAAACACCCTAATGAATGAACAAACTACTCTAACTGTCGAATTAGTACAGCTACTCTAGATGCAAACTACTATAACTAGCACATATAGCATAAATGGAAACACTAGCATAATTGTTGGTAGGCCTGTCACCATAACTCCTGGACTAGCATGTATAGCATAAAACCATATCAAATGGAAACACTAGCAGAACTGCGTGTTCCTCTCTTTAAGTTAATGAGACAAAATCCAAGTTACTGCTTTACTTCTGACACTGGAGACTCCTTCCATTTGGCTAACATGTGAAACGGTCACCTTGCCATAACCTTATCAACTTTTGAGAACTATTTTTAGGAAATTCAAACGTAACACACACGAAAAAAAGTCATTTTATCTTTAGCTGCATGTGATTTACAGCACCGTACTTGAAGTCCTGGACAGTGAGCATCCTATTTCTGACCAGGACACACAACTATTTCTCCTCAGCCTCAGTGGACATAATGAACGCTGTATTTTTCCCCCTCTGTAGGTAACAAAGTGACAGTTTTAGCACCGTGGCTAATGGAGGGGAAAAAGTCAAAGGGCTACAGGACACGTACTGCCTCTTCTACCTCTCCGTCCTCTGTGTGAGACCTCGTGGCCAAGTGAGGGACAAAATCAATTTACTATAAGCAGCATTAGAGTCTGTACTTACTCATCTCCACACACACAAACACACACACACACACCCTCTCTCTCACACACACACACACACACACACACACACACAGAGTGCAAGTACAAAGGCTAGTTGGATCTGTGCGATTGCTCTCGCGTGTCCTTCTGCTCCCAGCAAAGGTGAACTAAATTAACAGCTCAAAAATCTCATTTCCTGAAGACCCAAAGTCAGAGACACTGCCCCTGAGTACTCACTGATAAAATAATAAAATGAAAGTACACACAGCTGACTGCATCACTCTCAGGGACAGGAAATAGAGCCTGGCATCATTGTGGTGCAAAAAAAAAAGCAAAGACAGAACATCACAGATGAATAGGGGAAGAAAAGGTATCCAAATAAAGAGCGTGAAAATAAAGACTAACAGTTTGTCCATTTACTAGGGTTTTTACGGTAGACGTGCTACTCCAGATATTATGGTAGTTTGTCAGTTTGACAGTGTTTTTTTCTATGGTAGATGTGGTGCGCTTACATTTTTTGTCATTTGTCGATGCGTTCATAGCGGACATGCTTCTCCACAGATATGATAGTTTGTCCATTTACTAGGGTTTTTATGGTAAAGGTGCTACTCCAGATGTTACGGCAGTTTTGTCTGTTTGACAGCATTTGTACAGCAGTTATTTTGCATGGGTTCAGGATAGACATGCTTCTCCAGCAGATCGTATAGTTTTTATATTAGCTGTGCTATTCCAGCAGTTATACAGTGGGGGAAAAAGTATTTGATCCCCTGCTGATTTTGTATGTTTGCCCACTAACAAAGAAATGATCAGTCTATAATTTTAATGGTAGGTTTATTTGAACAGCTAGAGACAGAATAACAACAAATAAATCCAGAAAAACACATGCCAAAAATGTTATAAATTGATTTGCATTTTAATGAGGGAAATAAGTATTTGACCCCCTCTCAATGTTATATATATTGACCCCCTCTCAAATAAGAAAGATTTCTGGCTCCCAGGTGTCTTTTACACAGGTAACAAGCTGAGATTAGGAGCACACTCTTAAAGGGAATGCTCCTAATCTCAGTTTGTTACCTGTATAAAAGACCCCTGTCCACAGAAGCAATCAATCAATCAGATCCCAAACTCTCCACCATGGCCAAGACCATATAGCTCTCCAAGGATGTCAGGGACAAGATTGTAGACCTACACAAGTCTGGAACAGGCTACAAGACCATTGCCAAGCAGCTTGGTGAGAAGGTGACAACAGTTGGTACGATTATTCACAAATGGAAGAAACACAAAAAAAAAACTGTCAATCTCCCTCAGCCTGGGACTCCATGCAAGATCTCACCTCTTGGAGTTGCAATGATCATGAGAACAGTGAGGAATCAGCCCAGAACTACACGGGAGGATCTTGTCAATGATCTCAAGGCAGCTGGGACCATAGTCACCAAGAAAACTTCAGTTCAATTCAATTCAATTTTATTTGAATAGTGCTTTTTACAATAGACATTGTCTCAAAGCAGCTTTACAGTAATATCAGCACGGTATACAGATATTAATTTGCGAATTTATCCCAACTGAGCAAGCCACTGAGTGGCGACTGTGGCAAGGAAAAACTACCTAAGATGTTTAAGAGGAAGAAACCTTGAGAGGAACCAGACTCAGAAGGGAACCCATCCTCATCTGGGTAACAATATATATTATGAAAGTGTTCATTATTGATTTATATGAAATTTATATGTCTCAGAAGAAACCAAAGTCCCAGCAGTATGGAATTGGAGTAGATGAGAGCTCCCTCCAGAGGTAGGACACCTGAGACAGCTCACGCAGGTCCAGGAGAGTAGAATGGACCAGGATCTTCCAGTGTCTCCATAAGTTCATGTTAGCTTGAGAGAGGGAGAGAAAGACTGTTAGGACTGGGGAAAAAGACTAATCTAGTCAGGGTAGGCTAGATTGAACAAATAAGTTTTAAGCCTAGACTTAAACACTGAGACTGTGTCTGAGTCCCGAACACTAATTGGAAGACTGTTCCATAACTGTGGAGATCTATGAGTGAAAGCTCCTCCCCTTGCTGTAGCCTTCATTATTCGGGGTACTGTCAAATAGCCTGCATCTTCTGATCTAAGTGGGCGAGGCGGATCATAGAAGACCAAAAGATCGCGTAAATACTGTGGCACGAGACTGTTTAGAGCTTTATAAGTTAATAATAGTATTTTAAAATTAATGCGAGATTTAACTGGGAGCCAATGCAGAGTGGATAGGATCGGGGTTATGTTGTTGTATCTTCTGGTTCTAGTTAGGACCCTAGCAGCTGTATTCTGGACTAGCTGGAATTTATTTATATTTATTTATATTATATATATACTATGCCATGAAGGACTGAAATCCTGCAGTGCCCCTGCTCAAGATAGCACATATACATGCCCGTCTGAAGTTTGCCAATGAACATCTGAATGATTCGGAGGACAACTGTGTGAAAGTATTGTGGTCAGATGAGACCAAAATGGAGCCCTTTGGCATCAACTCAACTCGCCGTGTTTGGAGGAGGAGGAATGCTGCCTATGACCCCAAGAACACCATCCCCACCATAAAACATGGATGTGGAAACATTATGATTTGGGGGTGTTTGTCTGCTAAGGGGACAGGACAACTTCACCGCATCAAAGGGACGATGGACGGGGCCATGTACCACTAAATCTTGGGTGAGAACCTCCTTCCCTCAACCAGGGCATTGAAAATGAAAAGTAATTACTAAGTCATTACCAAGTGCTAAGTCATGTTTTGCAGAGGGGTAAAATACTTATTTCCCTCATTAAAATGTAAATCAATTCATAACATTTTTGTACATGCGTTTTTCTGGATTTTTTTGTTGTTATTCTGTCTCTCACTGTTGGAATCTGATTGATTGATTGCTTCTGTGGACAGGTGTCTTTTATACAGGTAACAAACTGAGATTAGGAGCATTCCCTTTAAGAGTGTGCTCCTAATCTCAGCTTGTTACCTGTGTAAAAGACACCTGGGAGCCAGAAATCTTTCTTATTTGAGAGGGGGTCAATATATATAACATTGAGAGGGGGTCAAATACTTATTTCCCTCATTAAAATGCATTTCTTGCATTTCATTTCTTTGTTAGTGGGCAAACGTAAAAAATCAGCAGGGGATCAAATACTTTTTTCACCCACTATAGTACAGTACTGTGTCTATTTATTAGGGTTTTTATGCCAAACATGGACGCTACTCCAACATTTACATTCATTTTCCCGTTTGTTCTTTTATTGTACTACGATACAACGACATGGTAGTTTACTTCTACGGAGTATTTCACATAATTTTTTATGATTGTTGCTGACGACAAACACTCGAATTTGCTGCGGCTTTTTTCAGAATTTGCGATGCAGTTTGTGTTTTTTGCACTTTTTTGAGGAAAACTACTCGAGTCAGTGAAAGCATACTAGCACGGAATAGTTTTGTGTGCGTATTCGCAGCAATGTTTGTTGGTAAATGAGACCGTTCGCTGGTTTTACAAGAATTAATGTGAAATTCTCTGTGGCTCCCTGTCAGTCCTGGGATTGACCTCACAACCACCCGGTGATTAGCACAGAACCTCAGATGATACCATCGCAGAGCCGCTACAAAACTGCATGTATATCTTCCTAATGAAGTAAACATCATGATATCAGAGCTGACCCAGGGCCTCATTAAGACGCAGGCACAAAGCGTTCCTCGTATATTCCTGTAAATATTTCTCCCTGTGAGTAAACACTTCCTGCGATGGTCACAGACTAGATCGATCTTGTCCTGTTTTATCACAATCCATTAAAAACCTGAGCAGAGACGACCTGAAAGCACCGGCTCTCAGGATCCGTGTTACGACCGGTGGTCTCATCAGTCTTCTCGCTCCTCTGCTGCGGTTAGAGTTAGGAGCCGCTGTGGAGAGAGACTAATGACTGAAAACAGCGCTTATGGGAGCGATATTTTCCTCTGCGCCGCAGTTATTGTTCCATGTGATAGATTTTATGCTCGGCAGGAGCGGCGGCTGCAGCAAGGAAGAAGACTGAAGGCCCTCCTGATATTTCTCGATGCTAATGCTGAAGGCGTTCATTACGGAGTAGAGAGTTTGTGCTCACAAATAGAGGAGGAGGTTAAAGATTTATCTGAGTAACATACTACTGAGACAGATTTTTTTCTTTTATTTCAATACGACACCTTAACAGGTGGAGGTGGAGGTGCTGAAGATCCCTATGTGGAGTTACATATCATAACGTTTTTCCATTCAAAATACACGACAGCTTTATGATGGAGACGAGGGTTTAGCAATAAAAAAGAGATCAATGGATCAATGGTTTTGTAAGAGGTCCATGGCTCACCTATGTTTCCCGATAACTGTTATGTACGGAATAAAACACACCGTGTTGTGCTGTCATAAGAAAATAATCAACTATGTGATGTGTAACAAAGCAGATTTACTATTACCACCACAAAGATGATTATTTTCCATTAACACCATATCCTGCAATGTTTTATTCCTCTTATACCACAGCAAGTCCTTTTATTAATTAAAGTTCGCTGTTCATTTTTATCCGTTTATAGTTATTAGATTTAATGTTGTGGAAAGTTAACCTGAAGGAGCTATAAACACAATATAAACGTTAGCTTAATGATAGCTAGCATGATATAATGCTTAGCCGAACTTTGACTAGCATTGTGACCTTGGATCTTGAAGTTAATTAAAACTATAAAACTAAAGTATAGTTACTGTAGTTACTAAAGCTAGCAACAATAGCACATTGCTCAATTTTATAAAAGGTTTGCGAACAGCTGAGGGGTAAATCTGTAGCGTTTTTACCCAGTACACTGTTTTACAAAATGACCACAAACATTTCTTAAAGAAATAACTCGGAGTCTTTATATTTAGCGTTAACATTTTAAAAGAAATACGTTTTTCCTTCGTGTCTCGTCCTACAGGAGCGCAACATGACATCTCTGGATATGAGAACTGAGTGAAATATACAGTATTTTGAACTGATCTCTGTAACGTCCTGCGCGTGAGCATCGAGCAGCATCTCTGTAACTCTGTCTGTAGTATTTTTGGGATTATTTGTCACCTTTTCACATTTGCACACAGAATTTATTTTTCATCCCCAGGGTACGAGCGTGCAAATTAGAGAGCCGGCCCTCCCTCAAGCTTCTCATGGCATGCAATAAAAATAGTTTTTAATGATGCAGAGAAAAACTCAGTAATGAACAGGACATTACACAGAACGGCCTCAAGTTTGTGGAATTCATCCTCTGAGTCGTCGAACGTTTCAATTTCTTTATTTTGACCGAGAATGCGCATTAAAACGGCGGTGCTACCATTCGTTATTTTATTTGTTATTCTATTAAAGAAATGAATTATTGATAGAACAGAAATAAATTCCCGGCTAGGACATATGCCAGAATTTTTATTTTTTAATAATAATTCGACTTTTTTTTCTGATTTAAAAATAATTCAATGTTATACCTGTATACACTGAGTTTATTAACAACTTGTTAGATATACTGGACTAAATCAAACCTCATTCACACTGTAATAGAGATGACAATGTTTTGTCCTGATCATTTTACTCAATAATGAAAATGATGATTATTTACAAAAAAAAAAAAACATTTTATTGCACTTTATGTTTTTAAATAAACAAAAATGATGCAGTTTGGCCATAAAATAATACTGTAATGACATAATTATGATTTAAGTTCATTATACGTTGCATTTTTGCTAAGATAGCTAAAGTTTGTTAGTGGAATGACATTTCTGAGGACGTTTCCTGACATCATGACATGTTTTATTCCTCTTATACAACGGCAAATTGCCAAAAGTTAAAATTTTTTAGTTACTATGTATGACACATCATAATTTATATCTGTTTATAGTTATATTTAATGTTGTGGAGAAACATGTTAGTTCATGTACAGTGGTGTGAAAAAGTGTTTGCCCCCTTCCTCATTTCCTGTTCCTTTGCATGTTTGTCACACTTAAGTGTTTCGGAACATCAAACCAATTTAAACAATAGTCAAGGACCTCACAAGTAAACACAAAATGCAATTTGTAAATGAAGGT
>JAFFST010001767.1:9087-22999 GCA_022414735.1 Noturus placidus | reverse complement strand
CATGTATTAGAACCTTCTGGAACTCCCATTATTCGAACGTTATTGCGCCGCGACCTTTACCATTACATTGTTATTAAAGTATTCAGTTATTATTATTTTTATTGTTATAATAATAATAATAATAATAATAATTATTATTATTATTATTATTATTATCCATCCATCCTCTACCACTTACTCCTTTATCAGGGTCACGGGGAACCTGGAGCCTATCGCAGGGAGCATGGGTCACAAGGCGGGGTACACCCTGGACAGGGTGCCAGTCCATCACAGGGCACGATCACATATACACTCACATACACATTCATTCCCTACAGACACTTTAGACACGCCAATCAGACTACCATGCATGTCTTTGGACTGGGAGAGGAAACCGGAAGTACCCGGAGGAAACCCCCGACGCACGGGTAGAACATGCAAACTCCACACACACATGGCCCCGGCGGGACTCGAACCTCGGACCCTGTCTCAGGGTTAGGCGAACATGCTAACCACTACGCCACCGTGCGCCCATTATTATTATCCATCCATCCATCCATCCATCCATCCATCTTCTACCTCTTACTCCTTTTCAGGGTCACGGGTGAACCTGGAGCCTATCCCAGGGAGCATCGGGCACAAGGCGGGGTACACCCTGGACAGGGTGCCAGTTATTATTATTATTATTATTATTATTAAAGTATCAAATCGCTGCCTCAAGAATGAAAATCATATCGTGTGTTAAAGTCAGAGGTTTACACTCCTAAGAAATGCTGCATAAAATACATGCTTTAAATTTAATGTACAGCTTTTTAAACAACTTTCCGGATCTAATCAATTAAAGTAAACGGACGAGCTGTTGCTATAGAAACGATGAGTTATAAAGTAGTATAAAGCTGTGATTCGCAGCTGCGCTACTGTCAGAGCCATTGCTCTAGAAAATTCATCAACACCTGAGAACCAATCAGAATCCAGACTTGGTATAAATGAAAATAAACTCTGGTTAAAAGTCTTGGATTTCAGAACGTTACTCATATTAGACACGTTCACATTAATCCGTCCTGACAGGATTATTAGGAGGTCTTTTTGTGATGGTTTTTTGCTGCTGCTTTTTTCAAAATTTGCGGTAGTTTTGAAAATTTGCACACTTCTCCGAATATTGCGGCGTTTCCTTGATTTTGGGTTAATTTCTGCGGAATCCTGGCGGGACTCGAATCGACCTGCAAAACCTCAGGATTTGAACTCACAACCTTCTGGTTACTAACAGAGCCTTAAGTGGTGATTGAAGTTTGTATTGAGGGATATTTTAGGGTCGTGTTCGTAGCGTAGGAACTTTGATCTGAATTCTGTGTGTTCAATTTGGCTTAAAATATTTATTAGGAAATGGTGTCCTTTTTAAACACATAGAGATTCAGATCTTCTCAGTAACTAAGGGCTGACATCCCATCAGTTTTTGAGCTCTAGGGTTACTGCTTTCTGTCTTCCTCATGTCATGTGGTGTGCACTTCTGTGTTCTGATATATTTCACGTGACATCTCGGAGAAACGTGATAAAATGGTCGGGGATCTGTGAGACACGTTTCAGTTCCACTACCATTATGGAAATACCACCAAAGTCCTGAGGCTGGTTCAGCTACTAATGTAATGCCACGCTGTAGTCTTTACGTGTTTATACAGGAGTGTGTGTGTGTGTGTGTGTGTGTGTGTGTGTGTGTGTGTGTGTGTGTGTGTATGTGTGTGTGTAGCACTGCCAATGGTACATATCCAGCAGCAGCCCATGACCACAGATTCTAATAGAAGAGAACATTAATAATGTCATAGCCTCAATCACTATCAAGTCGAGAGGCTATTTTACTGGTCTCATGCTAAAGGCTATCTAGTGAATATTTAGCATAACCCCATAATAGGCAGTTGAGTGTTGGATGCTAGTTTGTGGATTAGCCTCTTTATTATAATGTCAATAAATTAGTTAACCTCTTTGCTTCCATTCTAGTTTGTGGAGTAGCCTATTTATTGTAATGCTAGTTCATGAGTTAGCATGTTTACTTTAAGGCTAGTTTGTGGAGTAGCCTGTTACTGTAATGATGATGAACGCTATATATGCTAGTTATGCTAGTTCATGAGTTAGCATGTTTACCTTAAGGCTAGTTTGTGGATTAGCCTATTTATTGTAATGCTAGTTCATGAGTTAGCATGTTTACTTTGAGGCTAGTTTGTGGAGTAGCCTGTTACTGTAATGATGATGAACGCTATATATGCTAGTTATGCTAGTTCATGAGTTAGCATGTTTACTTTAAGGCTAGTTTGTGGAGTAGGCTGTTACTGTAATGATGATGAACGCCATCAATACTCAAAAATATGGCAATGGCTGGCAAGAAGAAAATCTCTCTCTATTTTAGCTGAGTTATGTGTATTTAATCTGATAATTGTGGTTAATAATCTTTTTTGTAGTTTAAGTTTAATTTGGAGGCATATAGCGATATGAAATTTTACTTTTTTCTATTAATAAGTATGTGTCTTTTATAGAAATAAATAAGTGTCTTCTGTGTGAACTTTAAAGAGATATCAGTCCATCCCCGAGCACTTGGGTGTTGTTGGAGGGATCTGTGTTTGGTGCCAAGATCCGAGAGCTCATTAAAAACATCCGTGCATGTGTGTTGAGAGTAATTTGTCTCCTACACTTGTCCTCATACACTGGAAAACGAGATTGAAGGAGGACAATGCCTGGATTTTCTCCACCAGGCTTCTGGATTTTCAAGGGAAGGAAAATGGAGACCCTTTGTTCTTTTTTTTTTTTTTTTTTACAGCAAAACGTTAACAGAGATCCAGCAAATATACATGCACACACACACACACACACACACTCACTCACACACATACACACACATACACACACATACATACACACACACACACACACACACATACATACACACCACACAAACACACACAAACACACACACGCACGCACACACACACGCACACACACACACACAAACACACACACGCACGCACACGCGCACGCACACACACACACACACACACACACACACACACACACCTCCATCTCAGTTCACTTGCTGTGACCTTTGTTACAGGTGTGGCCCAAACTCTATTGTCTGAAAGAACGTGTCTTAAAAAAAATCATCATCAAATTACAGCCTGCTCATTTCTTATTCCCTCATTACACATGGAAATGAGAGTTCATTCGAAAACAAGGCAGGGTGTGATCTGTTCTAATAACACATAACTACATTTTTTAAAAATGCTAATTATTACATCAATAAAGTCGATCACCTATGATGTGTCACATTAACGGAATCCTGTATAAAACTGTTAATCACTTAATCCATTTTTCTGTCCATATCATACCTCAATCTTTACCTGCTATGTTGCTTAGCAACCAAAACTTATAATTAACAAGCAAACTACATTGTGTGACGGAAGAATTGTTTATATATAAACATTATTCATAATAAATAAATCTATTTATTTATTTATTCATTGGACTTCAAGCCTTAGCTCTCTCTCTTTCTCTTTGCAGTCGTCTCTTTTACTCTCTCTCTCTCTCTCTCTCTCTCTCTTTCTCTCTATCTCTTCATGGTCTCCCTCTCTTTTACTCTCTCTCTCCCTCTCTCTCTCTCTCTCTCTCTCTCTTCATGGTCTCCCTCTCTCTTTTACACACTTTCTCTCTCTTTCTCACTCTATCTTCATGGTGTCCCTCTCTCTTTTACTCTCTCTCTCTCTCTCTCTCTCTCACTCTCTCTTCATGGTCTCCCTCTCTTTTACTCTCTTTCTCTCTCTCTCTCTCTCTCTTCATGGTCCCCCTCTCTCTTTTACTCTCTCTCTCTCTCTCTCTCTCTCTCTCTCTCTTAGCCAGCACATTAGCAAACACAATCACGTATGCACTGAGCACTAGCGCGTGAACAGCTGCTCCGTCGTCAGTCATCTACGACGTCTCCAACAACCCTTAACGATGCTGCCATACTCAAAGAACCTTCCAGATGTTTGATCAGAACATATTTAACACCATATTTCACACCAGCTTATATAAAAACAGATACTCAACATCTGGTGGAAGAACAATGAGCGGCCTTCTGGTGCAGCGAGACTGCAATAAATCTGTCTGGCGGGAGAGGTGAGATATAAGGCACCAGTCCGAACATTTTTGAACTTCTTATAACCCCTTATTTAATCCGTTTATTATTAGTGGAGCGTCAACCGAATTGGACTGGGAATGGGTTTCTATAGTCGGTACTATAGAAACGATAACGTATTAGAACATGCATTAATATAAACCTGCACTATTGTCAGAGCTGCCGTTATAGAAAACTAATCAACACCTTCTGACCAATCACAGTCCAGAACTCAACAGCGCTGTGGTGTAAATGATATACATATAGGCAGTAGGTATGCTAGTGCTAGCTAGCTAGTGTTATATTAGCCTAATCAAAAACTGTATTATCACATGAACGTTGCTAATGTCATCAAACATTAAACTAAAGGTCCCCTGCAACCCTGAAGGATAAGTGGTATAGAAGATGGAAGGATGATATAGATTATGTGTTGATATGATAAAACCTGTAGTATGTATTTACTTACAAAGTCCATTACAGAATGATCCACTTTTCCAACATGTGTGTTTTTCCATCTCCTCATCAGAGAAGGTGAAGTGCGAGCGGAGGCTATGCTCGGCAGAGGATGTGGACAATCTGGACAGGAAGTCGAGCAGAAGGGAGGTGTGTGACCGATCGAACCCCTGGTCCCCTCGCACGCTTCCTCGGAAGCACACACTCGCCATGCAGACACAGAATGCAGAGCGGCGGAGAGAGGCCTTTCTGGAGCTCCTGAAGCAGAAATACCCTCATCACGCGTCGTCCATCGCTGGACATCAGGAGAGACTCCGGGATCACGTAAGCTACTCACTAGCTCTGGAATCTGATTGGTTAAAAGCTGTTGATGAATGTTCTAGAACAGCAGCACTGACAAAAATGCAGCTGCAAATCACAAGAGGAGTAGACGACTTGGGGACGTGCTGTTATAGGAAAATAATCAACTTCAGGGCAGTAACATTAACTCTGCTTCATCACACCACGCCGTCACACTCTGTTTTCTATATATTCTGTATAATAATAATTAATAATAATTATCAATTTGTATAGCGCTTTTTTACAATGGTACATTGTCTCAAAGCAGCTTTACAGAAATATCATTTTTACATTTTACAAGCGACTTACTAATGAGATCACATTCACACACCAATTGTAGCAGAGCTGCCAGCTTGCCATTGGGGGCAACTTAGGGTTCAGTGTCTTGCCCAAGGACACTTCGGCATGTGGAGTCACCCGGGCCGGGATTCGAACCACCAACCCTATGGTTAGTGGATTAGTGGACAACCCGCTATACCTACTGAGCCACAGCCGCCCCATCTATAATCTATAATATAATCTATAATATAATCGTATAATCTATGTTTTGCAGTTCTGTGGCTATTCAGAAGTCCCAGCTCATATCATGGTTTAATGTAGAATTGTCTAGAGAGATAATTTCCTTTTAATGATATTATATTACATTCAATGAAATGAGTTAATTCCTTTCTGGTGCAGCGTTCATCACAGTCTGGTGATTTTCCTGAGTTATGATTAGCATCACTGTCATGGCCAACTCAGAAACAATCACTTTATTGCCCAGATAAATCTCTGAGGTATGCTTTGTAGCTTTTCTAAATAAGATCATTAATTAATTTGTTCTTGTGATGCTATTGTGCAGAGTGATGTCTCTTTACTTAGCATTTCCCCCCTCTTAATGGACTTAGTGGAGATGACATTTCTATAGCTGTTCATTTCCACTTGACATTTCCAGTGCATCGTTTCTGCTTGATGGAACCGGATGTGCCTGAAATCTTTCATCAAGGACCATACTTTATTTTTAGATTCATTTTACTTGCTGGATGATTAAAAGTGTATGTATGTGAGTGTTTTAAAATTATAATTTGCTTGTATTTTCTCATTTGTAAGTCGCGTTGGATAAAAGCGTCTGCTAAATGAGTAAATGTAAATGTATAGGACGTAAATGTAATATTTTGTATAGGACGTTGCAGAACAGATTTGAACTCTACACTTTACGTTGTAATTACGCAATGTGGCCACAAGACGGCGCGCGTTTACAGCGTTACGACTCACTAACACTGAACCGACTCGTGCGAACAAAACAATTTACGTCAAAACGAATCGTTTTGTTTTTACCATATTCACCACAAAGATGATGAATAAATATATGTCTACAGTTTTAATCCTGCAACAAAGCAGAACAGGTTTACTGTCATTACTTGCTAAATGACTTGCGAGCTGTTTTGCTGATTCGATTCATTCATAAGAGTTGGTTAAAGTGAACCGTTCAAATGAATCGCTAACAACAACAGCAAAACATGCGTATTATAGTACTTAATCAAGCGCTCATGCAATACACACGAATGTATGTATATATAAGTATGCAATGTTGTATTTCAGAAATTTACTTTATAATTTGTTTGGTTATTGACAAAAGAACCGATTCACCAGCGCAGGCAGATTCGGTTCCTTTAGTGAATCGGTTCAATTCAAGGAGTTATGAGCAGAAGAGCAGGTTTAACAGGTACAGCCGAACAGGGATTCCTATAAACACACACACACACACACACACACACACACATTGCTTCACACCAGGTTTATGTCTACACGCGCATGTCTGTATGGGTGTGTGTAGCACAACAAAACAAAAAATCCGTAAGTAGGGGAATCTAAGCGGAAAGTTTACTCTCGCGCGCGACTCGGTTTGCTCATGCCGCCCTCCGCGTGCCGACCCCCGGTGTGGACCCGTTTATCCGCGCGGTGAACTCTGGGAAAAATCGGATCTCTCTCTATAAGGTACTATTGTGTTTCTTTTTATTTTCCTGCAACTGTGCTTTTTTATTGTTATTTGTTATCTTTTACTTCTCATTACGTCTCGTGCACCGCGTGTTTAACTCCGCACGCGCGCTTCTAATTAATTAGGCTTTAATTGGGTTAAATGAAATGTTCTAGCAGGAAACACCCTGGAATCAGGAATTAGAGACTAAACCGACTAGTTTAGGACATGACAGAAGCTGAACAACCTCAAGACACTTTAAAAAAACAACTTCTTTAAAAAAAAAATTATGTAACATGATCCCTTTAGTCATTTTTGCACTGTTGTTGTTGTTGTTTAACAGCTGGATAATTGTAATCAAGATTCACTAGTATTTGCAAAATGCACGAATGTAGATGTATAATAATAATAATGAAGTATTATTTTAACATGCTATGAGTTTGCGCTGGAATATTAATGTTTTTGCTTTTGGATTATATGAAAATGACCAACAATTGGGGAAGGAGGGGGGAGAGGGGGTAAAGGGGGGTGTGACTGTTATTGATATCACAGTAAATTGCAATCACTGCACACTTTTCTGTAATAATCTCATGTTTTGCAGTAGCTGCACAACACTGACTACCTGCATTGTTACTCATAAGTTATTTGGGGGTTTTCCCCTCATATTCCTTTAAAATAATTTTAGAGTAGCTCTTTACTAAAAAATATTTGAACTTTTGAAATTTTAACATAGTGTTCTTCTCAAAACCTCAACAAATGGAAAATATCGTGTCGCTTTGTAGTGTTTCTTTAACAACAAACATGTGATTTGCATAAATGTGTCACGAATTCAAGTAGAAACTAAATGCGTATGTAAACGAAATGATGGATTTAAGATCAGTCTGATTAGGATTATTATCTGTGTTGATTGAATTCCTGTTTCATTCCTCACTGATCTTATCTTGGTCCTTGTTTTTTCCTGTTTAATGCGGCGTCGAGCAGAAACGATGCTCATGTTGATGTGCACTGACTGTGTTGTGTTGTATTGTGTGTGTGTGTTGTGTAGGTAGTGTTTATACTTATCCCTCACTAAATGATGGGCTTAGTGAAGTGCGCATGTCCTGTAAACAGATTCACTACCACAAGCAACTCTGTTGTCAAAATATCGTTAGTACGCCGTTGTTTTGTGTTTTACAACGCATCATTTTGGACACTTTGAAAAGGAA
This sequence comes from Noturus placidus, assembly GCA_022414735.1. Taxonomy (NCBI): domain Eukaryota; kingdom Metazoa; phylum Chordata; class Actinopteri; order Siluriformes; family Ictaluridae; genus Noturus; species Noturus placidus. The sequence continues at coordinate 14,931 of JAFFST010001767.1, read as the reverse complement.
CGTCACGTTCCACTCAACGAAGCTTAATATTATACCAACACAGTCATTTTAAAACACAAGACCGTGATGGAATACTATTTCTTGTTCTACTACAATGTTGTGTTAATGCTAAAAAGGGGTTAGGTGTGTTTTGGGGCGTTATCATGCTGGAATACTGCATACTGATCATGTTCTGCTTCAGTATGTCAAAGTACACAGTACAACCTCTGCAGCAATGCTGGCAGCACTCATACATCTATTTCCCAAAGACAACCTCTGGATATGACGCTGAGCACGTGCACTCAACTTTTTGGTGGACCATGGAAAGGCCTGTTCTGAGTGGAACCTGTCCTGTTAAACTGCTGTATGGTCTTGGCTACCGTGCTGCAGTTCAGTGTCAGGGTCTTGGCAGTCTTCTTATAGCCTAGGCCATCTTTATGTAGAGCAACAATTCTTTTTTTTTTTTTCAGATCCTTAGAGAGTTTTTTGCCATGAGGTGCCATGTTGAACTTCCAGTGACCAGTATGATGGAGTGTGAGAGCGATGACACCACATTTAACACAACTGCTCCCCAATCACACCTGAGACCTTGCAACACTAACAAGTCACATGACACCGGGGAGGGAAAATGGCTAATTGGGCCCAATTTAAACATTTTCACTTAGGGGTGTACTCACTTTTGTTGCCAGTGGTTTAGACATTAATGTCTGTGTGTTGAGTTATTTTGAGGGGACAGCAAATTTACACTGTTACACAAGCTGTACACTCACTACTTTACACTGTAGCAAAGTGTCATTTCTTCAGTGTTGTCACATGAAAAGATATCATCAAATTTTTACGCACGTGAGGGGTGTACTCACTTTTGTGAGATACTGTTTGTATGTATGTATATATATATATATATATATATATATATATATATATATATATATAGTGTATATTTCTATATGTAAGTTGTTTACATGTTACATGCTCAGCATCGTATTACAGTAGCTTTATTTTCAGATTAGATTAGCTAAGCAAGCTAACTGTACAAGCTGTGTACACTCACCAGAGACACAGATGATCTCTGATACTTTCTTCCGAGGATTATTTTCTTCGTCAGGTATCTATACGTGTTTAATGTGAGCTCGTGTTTCCGTTGTTGCGTGTCAGACAGTAAATGGGAACTAACTGCAACTAGTAAGGAGTTGTGAGGTCTGATCAGACATCTTTCATTTAACTGATCTTCGAATTTGTGATGATGGCGAAGAGCCGTATTTCTGAAAGCGTCCCGGCGAGAGTAACTACCCCGTCACACTCCTGCCAGTGCCAGCGTGTGTGTTCTCATTGGCTGAAATCCCCATGGCCTTGGCGCTGAGAGATATCAGAGCTGTGGGAGCGATGCCCTTATTTTCCTTCCTCAAATATCCTCCGTAGCCAGAGAGCGTGCCTGAGGAGTCTTGATTTATTCTGGCCTTTGCGAGACTTTCAAAGACTTGGCACAAGGCCAGCGCAGATGAACCGTAGCCTCTTCCAGCTGGGATTAGCGAGACGAGCCTTCAGAGTGCACCGCTTCACTACAGAGGACCCAGAAAGTTACCTGCTGTAAAACAATGAATCCAAGGGAATTAAACTTGTGTGAAAAATTGGAACGTCGCATAAAACATTTGCGAATAAAGCACCGTTTCCATCTCGTGTGTTCAAGAGAACCAAATCGTCTGAACATATTCTCACTCGCCGCCATTTTTACTTTTCCGAGACAGTTACATTTACATTTTACATTTATTTACTTAGCAGACGCTTTTATCCAAAGCGACTTACAAATGAGAAATATACAAGCAAAGTGATATCAAGCAGGGAACAATACAAGTAGTGCTACTATACAAGATCTATTAATTGAGTACTAGAAGAAGCAACGTGCGCAGAGTAGAGGTGTAAGTGCATTTTTTTTTATGAGATGGTGAGGTGTTGACGGAAGAGGTGGGTCTTTAGCTGTTTCTTGAAGATGGTGAGTGAGTCTGCAGTCCTGATTGAGGTTGGAAGTTCATTCCACCACTGAGGAACAGGACAGTTAACCAGTCAGATGAATTGTTAATGCGCATCAAGGAATTTATTCAATAAATGTGTTTATATGGATCACAATGTGCGTAAATACTTGCTAACAATTTTGTTAGAAAATATTGCAGCTACAAACAATTAAGGTTGCGCGTTGCATTAAAAAATTGAGAAGGTGAGTTCATTGAGAAACTGACATTGTCAGCTGATTGGATAACAATTTTGTGCTGAATCGTTAAAATTGTAACGGTTTAAAGTTTGTTTTATCCAATCGACTGCTTCCATTCACAGTTAAGGCGTTTCATTTTGTTGAGAATTTTTAATCAGATCTATCATTGACATTTTCAAGATGGAGGAACTCCTAGATATCTATAGCAAAATGTCATCGCAGCAAGTTCCGCCATCTTGGATTTGTGGAGATCACATGATATCAGTGTTTTCAAAATGCTATTTTTTGGTACCCTTTATTTGTCCACTTAAGAGTGTGTTAAAAAAAATGTGGATGGAAACGCAAAAGTCAAAGATTTGAAAATTTTTGATGTACCCTTTAGCATGCCGTGTGCACCGTCTAAACATTTTGATGATTTAGGATTTCTTATTGTAATTAGTGGCAAATCCCTGAATTCCCACAAGAGACCGAATGAGGTGACATAAGGAAGCGTTCTTCTGCCTCCTTCTCTGAACTGATTTTGATTTGGAACCTAATTGAGACGTCTCTACATCAATCTCTACACACTAAGTAGCACGTAATGACAGTGTCTGAATGCTAACATATGTTATTACAGCTTGTGGCACAAAATGAGTTCCTAATCTGGCCGCAGCCGGAACGCCTTCGAACCGATGTCATTCACATCCGCCGCCTTTCAGTGTCGATTTGAAATTCGAAAAATGCTCCGGTTTAGTCTTCCAGAGCCTGTTGCTTAATGCTAGTTTTTAATGAAGGCACTGCAGGCTGAGTCATTACACACACACAAGCACAGTGAGCCACCTGTCATGCTCCATAAACCTCAGGACGAGTGTATGTGAAATTTGGCAGAGAGGACAATCACGGCTTTTGTTCTCCTGCAGCGCGTTGTTACGCATGACTGGCCAGAAAACGTGTACCACAGTGGCACCTGTGCTGAGATACCATCTACCACAGTACATTGTGTGTGTGTGTGTGTTCCAATACACACCCTTAAGGAGTCACTCTCATTAAATGGAAGTGACTAATAAGACTACTACTACTAATTATTATTATTATTATTATTATTATTAACAGACATTGCACAGAGTGTAACGTCTGTGATGCGTCTTCAATATTTAAGCATACAAACTTAAATGTTAAACACTAACCAAAAGGTTTTTTTTTTTGTTTTTTGTTTTTTGTCATGGAGGATTAATAATTCTAAATGAAATAAGGAATAATAACTGTGTAGAAAAGCTGAAATGCAGTGAGGAGGTTGTTTGCGGTGACGGCGTCCATAACGACGTTCTGTTCCGTTACGTGACGTGTTTGTTAACGTGTCCCAGTACTTTTGCTACACACTCAGAAGTGCGGGGTATATCTAAGCGAATTGGGATACAGCGTATTAATAACCATCACAGCTTGAAAGTTCCCACACGCTGACGTGTTTTGTTCAGACGTTGTGTGTTGAGAAAGTCCTCATGAGTCCACAGGAAGCAGTTCAGGAAAACGTTTGGCTGTAGAATGAAACCTTACCACAGATCGTTTTAATTACAGGCCTCTGGCGCGAGAACTGAATTAGTCTGATTCTGCAACAGTTTCTACGTGTCTAAGCTCTGCTCCAAATACACCGATATGTTGGGGTTACGCCCTTAATCTGGCCGTAGGCGTCGAGGCGCTGCTTTGTGAGAAGGGTTGTGTTTTTGAGAAGTGCAGGCTTTGTCTTTAAATGTGTACTGATATTAACTCTGTATTTCACAATTATTGGATTTATTTCATTTAATTACACTTCATGATGTTTTTCACAAGATTATATTTCAAGTGACCGCATTATTACAAAACATATTCTTTTGTCCTCCATGTTTAATTTAATATTTTCATGGAAGTCTTGTGGATTTACCTGGATTACATTTTACATCAGAACGTTGTTGATTGGATGATTCTGTCTGTTTTCTAAATCCACCTGATTTCTCAGAAATAAAATCAACAAAGGACTCAGAATTGAACTATGCCTGCATGTTGTCTTTTATACTTTTTGGTGAGATAAATTAGGAGCGAAGGGCGGGACACGATGCTGGAACATTTCTATGATACCATGTAAGTAAGATGATGTACATGACTGCGAAGGTCTTGACTTAAAAAAAAAAACGATGGAAGAACCTGATGTTATTGTTACTTGATGGAAACACTTTGGAAAACTGGAAATGTTTGGGGCTCCAGATTGACATAACAGTCTGTGCGCTCTGTGCTCCTGTCAATCACGACACTTATATATGTCAAAGAGGGCAGATAGCAGTTGACGATATTGGAGCAAAGAAGATTGCAGTTAATTAGTAAAATGTTAAGTCATCAAGATATCTGCAATATCTTAGAAACATCTCAGTATTGAGCCACAGTTTATAATTTCAATAACGTGATGTCATATCACCCAACGTTATAGTGGACACAGACTGGATCCTTGAACACCACATGACCTGTATGATGTCATTTCGTCCTCTGTGATTTTAAACCATCATGGCACCTTGTTTGGAGAACATTATGAATGAAATAAAGTTGTGATTCATAGTCACACACTCCTCTGCCTCAGACGCGTACAAACATACAGGTAAACATGCGTTATTTCTCCCAGTCCATCTGTAGCGCTCAGACAGGGTAAACCTGCTTTCTTGGTGAACTTCCTGCACGAGTCGTGTTCATTAGCGCCTTTATGTCCAGGGCTTTGTGTTGAAATGTTAATGACTGGAATCGTCTCTTTTCAGTGGGTGGAAAAACTTTTGGCACCATAGCAGAATGTCAGTCAGCACGCTCTTCTGGCCTGAGTTTGAAGTGTTTCATGTGGAGTGGGGTTTTGGCCAGGAAATGCGTAGATTATTGAGATTTCGGGCATGAATGTGGAGATTTAGGGTTGCCAGGTCTGCGTGAGGGGTGAAATGCAAGTCGAAATCAAATAAAATAAATCCATTTCCAAAAAACTGTTTACAGTAATTCGGACTGTGGAAAATCATAAAAACATTACCAAGACCATCATCAAAGAATATATGTAATGTGAAATTTTGTATGCTAAAATAGCATCGTTGTTGTTGTTGTCATACAGGATACACACACTGGCTAAACCAGTTCACTGACACTTAATAAGCAATTCATACACTAAAAGCAGTTTCTTTTTTATTTATTTTTATTTACTATATTAAGCATTTTAGTTACTGTTATTATATGTGTATTATAATATTACCTTATTTTTTTGTTTCTATTAATAAACAATTTCACCTGTTCATCTGTATTGAGATTATTATGCAACAAATCTAAAATTGTTTAGCCTATTATTTACTCTAGATATTTGACTTATTCCAAGCTTATTTTGAGATTTTATGTCATATATATATATATATATACAGTGGTGTGAAAAAGTGTTTGCCCCTTCCTCATTTCCTGTTCCTTTGCATGTTTGTCACACTTAAGTGTTTCGGAACATCAAACCAATTTAAACAATAGTCAAGGACAACACAAGTAAACACAAAATGCAATTTGTAAATGAAGGTGTTTATTATTAAAGGTGAAAAAAAATCCAAACCATCATGGCCCTGTGTGAAAAAGTGATTGCCCCCCTTGTTAAAACATACTATAACTGTGGTTGTCCACACCTGAGTACAATTTCTCTAGCC
>JAFFST010001765.1:109089-122766 GCA_022414735.1 Noturus placidus | reverse complement strand
ACAAACATGCAAAGGAACAGGAAATGAGGAAGGGGGCAAACACTTTTTCACACCACTGTGTATATATTATATATATATATATATATATATATATATAGTGTATCTATCTGTGTGTCTATTCAAAGAGCTCGTCTTTTCTCACTTTTGAGTTTGTTAACCCGTTCGGCCTTCCGGACAAAAGAAATGTGAGAACCTCTGTTGTTGTCCAAACATTGGTGTGCATGCTTGCAAAAAAAAACAGGTCCGTGATACAGAATCTGCCATCCAAAAAAAGAGCTTAAAGTGCCTTACAGCCTGTTTTGATTTTGCACTTAAACGCTTTGAGGACAATGTGTTTTGTCTATAGTACATGACCCATTTCCTTTAGCAGGTTTAAAACTCAAACCTCTACCGACTTATCTTTGTCTTATAAGCTACTTCAAAATCCTTAACACTCTCCTTACTTCATCAGCACTTCAAGTGTTTGGTACTTAATACAGCTGAGGATTATTTCTCAGGCTGCCTCGTAACCAGAACGACGAAGCAACACAGTTTGTTTTAATTGGTAAATTTCGCTAATTCAAAAATAATAATAATAATAATAATAATCATACTAATAATAACAACAATAATAACAAAAGCAATGATAATAATAACACACACACAAACAAAACTATCCTGAAATTGCATCACAAATTTTGAAAAAAGCCACAGCAAATTCAAGCATTTTGTCTGCAGCAATCACAAAAAAACCTGATATCCTGTACAGAGTGACTAGGGATGGGCGATATTACACACTTAAAGGGATAGTTCGTTCAAAAATGAAAATTCTGTCATCATTTACTCACCCTCATATAGTTCCAAAACCATATGACTGACTTTCTTCTGTGGAACATAAAAGAAAATATTTTGAGAAATGTCTGTTTTTTTTGTCCATACAACGGAATTCAATGTGCACCAAAACTATTTGCTTCCCAAATAAATGAATCATATGTAAACATTCCTGGGTGGGGTGGGAGGGGCTGTTATTGGGGTAAAAAATATTGATTCTGTATTGATATATTTTGTTGTACTCTGAAAAGTGTCTGAGAACCAATAAAAAATATAAATCGTAAAACTATTTGGTTCCCGACATTCTTCAAAATATTTTCTTCTGTGTTCCACAGAAGAAATGAAATGCATACAGGTTTGGAACAACATGAGGATGAGTCAACGATGACAACATTTTCATTTTTGGATGAACTATCCCTTTAAAACTACATCGTGATATTGCATGGTATTTTATTTTGATATAAACAATGATATGACAATAGTAGCATTCAACACTACCTTCTTGGCCGTAAGTCACATCAGCGCACGGTTTTGAAAGCCGCGCGAACACAAACACCTATCCAGAAATGTCAAACGTAATCCTGACCATCATCAAATACTAAACTATACCGAATAAATAGGCTAAAAAATAGAACATGCAATTTATTCAGAAATTCAATTCCAGTGAAAATGCAAACACCAATGCTCGCAGAATTCTTAATTTAACATCTATCTTACGCTGTGCTTGTTATTGTTCTACATATGACATGTTCTACATGTTTTACCCAATTTTAGCCAAGATTTCCCAGTCGCCGACTTTTTTTGCACTCGCAGGCACATTCCTATGATGGATGGTGAACCTTCTGCAACTAGCCAGAACAGCACTAAGAAACCACCAATGAGAGTCTGAAAGGAAATTAAATGGATCCGCTGTCACGCGCAGCAGATCCCTGAATCCAGTTGATCTATTATTCATCCATTAGTGTAGGAGCGAGAGGGCAAAATGTAATCACAATAACAACGCTGCTAGAACAAATGCAGGCCTGCAACAACTATTTGATAATAATCAATAATTAAAATAATGGACAACGAATTTCACTATGGATTAGTCGGGAACTTAATTTCTGCTTTAAAGCTTATGGACAATCAGTTGATTAATATTATTATATAATATTAATATTTGTAAAAATTCTTTGCAATGTATAGCATAGTCCACATAGATATATTTAATACCTTTTTCATAGTCTCCAATTTGCACAATGTTTGAAGGACAACATCGCCCAGAATGTGAAATAACATGTTTTTTCAAAATACCGAAAAGATTTTGTACAAATCGGCCTTTTAATCCAAACTAATCGACCGATCAATCCATTATTAAAATAGCTGTTAGTTAGCTGTTAGCCCTAAAATAATGTAATAAAAATAGCTACTTCTTTGCACTCTTTGCAGAACAGACAATCTTCATTGTCTCCCTGTCAAAACCTTCGTCCACATTATCGTCTAATTTCTTGTTTCTATATCAGACATGGACCAGGTCACAAAGTCACATGATAGACAGCTGTCGGGATTATTTTTGTGAGAAAGCGGGATTCATAGTGCACATAGTGTAGTGTGCACACCCCTACATCTACCAAACAACTGATCGCAAGAACACAGCATTAAAGGAATATTACAGTCTTGTCCAACTGAATATTGAATATTATAGGTCCTTCTTTTTTTTCTTTTTTTTTTAGTTTATTTACAAAATTCAACAGCTCGGGTACATCCGGTATCCAATATATCAGAGTCTCTAATACACAGGTTTTTATTGTTTTCCCTTTCCTACAACACGCTATTGTTTCTATAGTAACAACTTACACAGCAACTTGTATGTTGTTAAATTTTCATTAAGGAGACGTTTAGTTAGCGCTTTTTGGACATTGTAATGATCAGAGGTAAAGCTGTAACTAACTTTCCCGACACAGTTAAACTTTACAGCACGTTCTTTGTAACAAGCTGCATCCTAAATATCGTAAAAACAACAAACTCCCGTGTGTTTGTGGAGTTACGTCATACGCGTTTGAGCCGAGCTCGACCGTCAGCAGCACGGTTTTTGACGGAGAGCCGCAGGTTCATCAGTGTTGGGTATAACAGTCTGGAGTGTGCTATTCCACTCAGATCACAGTGATTACAATGTTTGATTTGTTACTGAATGCCAAGTCACACATCTTAACAGTTTATAGTTAGATTTAATGTTGCGGAACACCCGAGGGACAAGTTATTTCCTGTTCTTGCTTTTGTTATAGCCGCAATAAACACTCATTCCCTCACCAGACTTTGCTCTCTTTTTTCCTCCCTCTCTCTCTCCACAGTTTGTCGTTTTATCAAGAGACCCATCTTGAAGACTTTCCTGTGCTGGTAAACTTTGCGACACATCGTGACTGTAACAAAGCGCTTACAACCAAAACTCCTTCCACATATGCATCTTAACAAAAAAACCTCAGCACAGCAATGATCAGACGCTCAATTTTTCAACAAACACTATTTTTAAATCTGTTTATTACGTTTAGATTATGTAGCCGTACAAGTCCCTGTGTATGAACCGTTACTACAGGAAGAATAACGGATGCATTAATATCAAAATCTCATTCACGTTACAGGCGGAACTACTTTCCCAGAGGTGATGTTATACAAAAAAAAAAACAAAAAATCAAACACCGTTTGACCAATCAGATTCCAGCATTTAATTGCAATGTGGTATTAAATTAGATTACTGTCTTTTATAGATCAAAGTACAGAGTCACTAAAATTCTGTTAATAAAACAACCAACAAAAAAATTTCTACGAAAGAACCCCCCCAACCGAGGCATACTTGGAAAAGGGAAGAGTATCTGGGAAGGCACACAGTCAAAAACACACAGACGAACCATGTTTACTGCTAACGATCTGCTACTGTAAAGCAGTACTGCCCCAGGGGGCGGGACATTAACATTCTACAGCGCATTTTATTGGACGAGCACAAGACTAGTACAGGACGAGTCATTAGCTCCGTTTGCATCCACGTATTTTTCTGTGCGTTTTGTGAATTCAAGTAGATCCCCACAAAGAGAATCACAAAACGACTTGAACACAAATTTTGCAAAATAAAAGAAGTAAATCAATCTGCTAAAATCATAAAAAATCTCTGCAAAACCCTGTATGAGATATATATCCATCCATCCATCTTCAACCGCTTACTCCTTTACAGGGTCACGGGGAGCCTGGAGCCTATCCCAGGAAGCATCGGGCACAAGGCGGGGTACACCCTGGACAGGGTGCCAGTCCATCGCAGGGCACAATCACATACACACTCACATTCATACACTACGGACACTTTAGACACGCCAATCAACCTACCATGCATGTCGAGTGTGTCGAAAGAAGGTTCCTATAGTTCTAAAAACCTTGCTGTAGTGTTGTTTAACTGTTAAAGCTTTCACTGAGGGGACAAACTGAACATGTAGACGAGCAAGAAGAGGAAGACGGATGCTACAGTTAAACCTGCTATAACAGTTCTTTAAACAGAACCTCCTCAAAGAGAACCTTTATTTCTGAGAGTATACGACACAATACAACTGGAAACACACAACAAACCTGAGGCGAAGCATTTACATAACCGTTAGATTCTGCTATACCCTTTCTGTGGTTTTAATAGTTATAATGGGATTTGTATTGGTTTTACAATACAATGGGGCGGCTGTGGCTCAGTCGGTAGAGCGGGTTGTCCACTAATCCACTAATCGTGGGGTTGGTGGTTCGAATCCCGGCCCGGGTGATCCCATGCCGAAGTGTCCTTGGGTAAGACACTGAACCCTAAGTTGACCCCAATGGCAAGCTAGCACCTTGCATGCAGCTCTGCTACCATTGGTGTGTGAATGTGTCTCATTAGTAAGTCGCTTTGGATAAAAGCGTCTGCTAAGTGAATAAATGTAAATGTAATGTAAATGTTTTAATGGAAACTGTAACAGTTCTCTACTGGTATTTTGTTGCCTTTTAACAGTGGCATGTTATGTCTAGTGAATACCATTAAGGCCCAATAATGGTAATGGTTTTAATGGTTAACAGCTGATGGTTTGTAATGGTATTGTATTGTTGTGGGTTTTTCCCCCAGCAGGATAATTACTTCAGATTCATTTTGAAACAGCTAAATGTGAACCTAGCTAAGCTATTTAACTTAGCAAACTAGGTGCTGGGAGCTAAACTCGACAGCTACTACACAGATACAAACTTCTCATAGGGCGGTTATAACCTAAATTCGTCCAATATGTCGGATATTTTTAACCCAACTGTGAAAAGTAAAGTAGAGGTTGTGGGACGGTTTAGAGTTCGCTAGCTCCGTGCTAGCTCATTTAGACCCGTTTAAACCAGTTAATATTACACACGGGGAGGAAAGGAAAGTAGCAACGCTGACACACAGCTGGTTAGTCGAGTTATTTCTACTCATTATTAAACTCTCTTTTATTTCTGTCGAGTCATTTCCAACTGCAGCTGGACAGTTACCTCGGTGTTAAGCTTGCGGCTCCCGGCAGTGCTACTCACATCTAGCTTTCCACAATCCACATGGACTCCTTCCGGTTACTGCTGCGGCTGCTGCTAGTTAGCTCGTTCAAAAGAAAGCCAGGTTATTGTGTTGGATCTGTTCATCTGGTGAGCTAGTTGGCAATCTGGTCTGCTAATCTCGGTTTGAGGTTTGTTGTGTTGCTCAGACGCCTACTAGCAAGGAGGCTAGCTAATGTTAAATATCCATTAGGATCAAAATCCAGGTTTAAAAAAAAAAACACAGCCATGCATGCCCTCACCCTTTCCCCGCTGTAGAGCAGTAATGTAGTGATGCAGGACTGTGAATCCGGTCCGGTTCTGGGTGAATCCGGTCCGGTTCTGGGTGAATCCGGTCCGGTTCTGGGTGAATTAATGATCTAAGAAGCGCATTGTACTGCCTGCGTGTCAGCTGAAGTACAGCGTCCCGGGTTTTAATGTGGAGCTGTTTCTCTGCTGCTGGCACAACACAAGATAATCTCTCTCTCTCTCTCTCTCTCTCTCTCTCTCTCTCTCTTTTTCTGTCTCTTTCTGTCTCTTTCTGTCTCTGAAAGCAGTACACTATAGCAGCCGCTAGAGGACGCTCACACTCCTCGTCGTCGTCGTCATCATCATCATCATCACTACCACCAGCCAGACCTAAAACTTTTTGTTTTTGTTTGTTTGTTTTTTTACATATTGAATGCTAGAGCCGTGTACAGTCTAGGAAGTAATGAAGTATGTAAGTATAACACTAAAACCACTGACAGGTGAAGTGAATCATACTGATTACAATGGTGCCCGTCAAGGGGTGGGATATTTTAGGCAGCAAGTGACAGTCAGTTGTCAAAGTTGATGTTTTTGAAGCAGGAAAAATTGGGAAGCGTAAGGATCTGAGGCATTTTGACAAGCGCTGGATGACTGGGTCGGAGCATGTCCTATACGGCAGGTGTTGTGGGGTGTTCAAGGTATGAAGTGGTTAGTAGCTACCAAAAGTGGTCCAAGGAAGGACAAAGAGTGAACCGGTGAAAGGATCATGTATGCCCAATGATCATTGATGCACGTGGGGAGCGAAGGCTAGCCCGTCTGGTCCGATACCACAGAAGATTTACTGTAGCACAAATTGTTGAAAAAGTTAATGCTGGTTATGACAAAAATTAATCAGAACACAGAATCACAGGCCGGTCAGAGTGCCCCTGCTGACCCCTGTCCACCACTGAAAGCACCTACAATGGGCATGTGAGCATCAGAACCTAACCATGGAGCAATGGAAGAAGGTGGCCTGGTCTGATGAATCATGTTTATTGTCACGTGGACGGCCAGGCGCGTGTGTGTCACTTAAGGCTCTTGATCCAGTGCTCAGGAGCAACAGCATGGTGGTGCTGGGATTTGAACTCACAGCCTTCAGATCAGTACTTCGATTCACTTAGCCGCCACTGCTCATATGCAGACTAACTGTGCTACATTCGCTTTAGGAATTTTGCATGTTCTTCCCATGTTTGCACAGGTTTCCTCTAGGTTCTCTGGTTTCTTTCTACTGATCTGAAAACATGCTGGTTATGCAACATTGTCCTGACTTTTTGCCACAGGAGAATTTACCCTTGCTGAGATGCTCATCCATGGCAGAGGCACTGTTTACTGACATCCACACACTCATTCACACTTAGGTGCAATTTAGCGTTGGTAATCCACCTCCACCAATCTGGGGAGGAAACATGAGGACCTGGAAGAACCCCACACGAACCCGTATTTATTTGGTATATAATGATTTACGAACGAGCATTTTAACATTATTAGAGGAACTTTATTAGTGTGTTTATTAGCCTGAGTGTGTCTAAGTGTGTGTGCATGGTGCCCTTGTGGATGGATCCCAATCCATGGCGTATCCAGGAACAGGCTCCGGATTCACCACAGTCCTGACCACGATAAAGCGCTTCCTGAATATGAATAAACGAATGATGATGATTTCAAATGATAATATGTATTTAATTCCTCCAATTTAAGTAGCGTTTAAACTCTTACCATTGTGTGTTTTTTGTTTTGTTAGTTTTTAAAAAATTCTGATAATAAGACACAGTGTGGAATAGTTCACCAGCTGGAAATGTGTTAATAATAAAGAGTGTGGTTTGCATGCATTAGCCTACATTTCATGTCAGGTCTAATTAGTGTCAAGACGTTCTAATAACTTGCAGTGTATAATTAGACCGCTTTGTATTTGGAAACACGACCAGTGGTAAAAGAAAATGACTGGTGTAGCCCACACTTCTTCACATAGCAACGTCTTTTAGTGAACATTCAAAGGTCTAAGTAAATCCTTTTCCAAGATATTAGAAAACTGACTGAAATACAGAAACACACACATACATCGTTCCTCATCTTACCATGAGTTTTACTAAACTATTAAATGTTCTACACACATTTATTCACAGAGATATAGTTAAAGATCAGCGGCTGGTTAAGGGTAAAAGAAAGGTTAAGTCTGAAATTTGTTCAAATCTCTAAGCAGTAAAAGTACAACAAACAATATTTCAGATTTCATGCAGTGTATGAGAACATGCAATATAAGAACAATTTGGCAGAAAGTCTCTTTCTGAGGAAGAAAGAAAGAAAAGTTTGAAGCTATTAAACTGGGATGTGATTCTCAGTCATCACATTCAATTCAATTCTATTTGCATAGCGCTCTTTACAATAGACATTGTCTCAAAGCAGCTTTACAGGAATATAAACACATCTAACCAGTGACCTTCAGTTCCCACTAATCTTAGATTTTTTATGTATTGCTATGTATAATGATATGTGCAATGGAAATACGACCACCACGTTTCCAGGATATTTTATGTATTTTCTCATTTAAAATTGGTTTGTGTGGATAGAAATTACAGCTTTACATTTATAGTTCTTGAAAGTTAGGTTGTTGTTGTTTTTTTTTTGTCCTTCAATATATCTGTCTGATTCCAACATCAAATCAAGCTGAGGCTCTACTGATGATTGTGTCCTTAATATCAAAGAAACATTTTGTAGAATCATGAGTTGAGAAATTGCTGTGTGATTTGAAGTACACATCACTTTTTTACGTTGTCATCTGTAAAAACATAAATAAATTAATAAATACAATTCCAATGATGTCCTTATGATTCACAGACAGACCCACACACCCGTGAACCTCATTCTGAGGATCATGAACTTGCAATCAATCACTCATAATAATTGGTATGAACCCATTCAGGTCAGATTTCTTTTCATGATTCTAGCTTTAAATGTTTTTTTTTTTTATATAAATAATCCTGATAAAATTGACTGTGCTCGAAACTTGACGATGTTGACTGTCCCTTGATTGATTTTTGTTTTAAAAATTAAAATGTTTTATAACATTTTTAACAGCTTTAATTCAAAACTTACATCCAACAAACATGAATGTACACTGACGTCACTCTGCTCCCAAATACTAGATGTCTCCTTTTCAAACCTGCTGATACACTAGCTGTATTCCAAATAACCATCTACTGGATGTTCAGCGCACTATCTACTGCGTATAACCTATTATTTCACAACCTATATAGTGCAGAGACGTTCAGTAGTAGTGAGTTATTTGGTATTAATCCAGTGTCACCGCTGATATGAGGAGGAATCCCAAATAACTACTTACTTTATACTTAGTGCGCTACCTAGGGTGTGAAGTAATGGCTTATTCACCCTAGACAGTGCACGTATATAGGGAGGAATGTAACATTTGTATTTTGGCCAGTAAAGGACGAGCAAAAAGCACCCAGAAGCAGTTTTTTTTCCAACTCTAGTATTCAGTATTCTAAAATGGCTTGCTGGGAGAAACCATCCATCCATCCATCTTCAACCGCTTACTCCTTTTCAGGGTCACGGGGAACCTGGAGCCTATCCCAGGAGGCATCGGGCACAAGGCGGGGTACACCCTGGACAGGGTGCCAGTCTATCGCAGGGCACAATCACATACACACTCGCACAGAAACATCTGGGAAAATGCACAGCCCCCTAATAAACTACCTAAAAATACTGGGATAAGTGAGAGACTTTAGTACTCTAGTAGGAATATATAGTTATTTATCTCTTTATTTTCTTTTATTATTATTATTATGATTATTATTATGATTATTATTATAATTATAATTTTGGGGGCTTAGTGGTTAGCACGTCCGCCTCACACCTCCAGGGTCCGGGGTTCGAGTCCCGCCAGGGCCATGTGTGTGTGGAGTTTGCATGTTCGCCCTGTGTGTCGGGGGTTTCCTCCGGGTACTCCGGTTTCCTCCCCCAGTCCAAAGACAAGCCTTCCAAGTTAGCTTTCCAAACTGGTCTTCTCAGCCACTTAATATACACTTGTGCTGAGACCACGACTTAAACAATTCTTTTTCATGTTCGACATATTTTGCTGATTATTTTGTACAAGTAATACATTTAAAAACGACTATTACTACAATTAGTAATTACTACTATTACTATTAGTCATTTTATTAATAAAAATGAACGTTTTCATGCAGTGTGGGTGCACATGGTCTGAAAATGTTAGGCTGATTGGCGTGTCTAAAGTGTCCGTAGTGTGTGTATGTGATTGTGCCCTGTGATGGACTGGCACCCTGTCCAGGGTGTACCCCGCCTTGTGCCCGATGCCTCCTGGGATAGGCTCCAGGTTCCCCCGTGACCCTGAAAAGGAGTAAGCGGTTGAAGATGGATGGATGGATTATTATAATTTTTCTGCCAATCTACTGCCCACACTCCAGTCCAGTAGGTGGCGGTAAAGCACCTTTAGCTGGTTTGCCAACCGCCATTAAAACAAAAAGAAGTAGAAGAAGAAGAGGTTTCTAAAATGGCGACTTCCTTAGGCTCTAACACGTACAACAGACAGAATTGGGAGGACTCTGTAAGTATATTAGACATTTTCGATTAATAAAATTTTAGTTTATTATCGCAGTTTTAGCGATATATATATATATATTTTGTTTACCACAAAACTGTGTGGATAATCGTCTAGGTTAGCAAGCTAGCAAGCTGTTGCAGCCGGCCTAGTGCGTTAGCAAGCTAACATACTGCTAATGTAAGCTAGTTAGCTCATTAACTAAAACTAAATAAAAACTAAAAAAGAAACAACTCGTTAAAACCAGTGCACACTACGTATAACCAAATACTTAAAAACACGTTCTCAATTTGTTTTAACGTACTTAAGTTATTTTATATTGTGTGACTGTAAATGGTAACTAAAGCCTTAGCTAACTCGCATCAAAGCATTAATATTGGCTAGCTAAATAATAACGCAGTAAATTATGAAATGTATTGAAACCAATATCCATGTTTCTATATTATTCCAATCTACTGAGAATATTAAACAATCCTGTAACGTTTACGATACGTTTCAATTCCAATGGCTTGATTTTTTGTAACATTTTCAGACCATGTGCACCCACACTGCATGAAAACGTTCATTTTTTGGGGGTAAATTTTGCATTATTTTGTATGGAAAAAAGAGAGAAAACATTTCTACGCATGTTTTAATTCACTCATTAACATTTTAAGTAGAAAATGGTACACTGTTAACATTCACTATACACAATTCTAGCTCTAACTTCTAAGCACGTTATTTCTATGTAAACTATTTAAAGGTGTAATAGTCGTTTTTAAATGTATTACTTGTACAAAATAATCAGCAAAATATGTCGAACATGAAAAAGAATTGTTTAAGTCGTGGTCTCAGCACAAGTGTATTAAGTGGCTGAGAAGACCAGTTTGGAAAGCTAACTTGGAAGGCTTGTTTGTGTTTGGATCGGCTTCCTGTCAGTCATTTTGTAGATGCTCTAGATCAGAGGTTCTCAACCTTTTGCAACTAACTAGCCCCCCAAGCATCCCCTATAATGTATATACTCATCCCCTATAATGTATATCTAATCTATACTCTCTTTATAGGTTTATTTATTTTTTTTTTTAAATACTTTTTCTAATTACTTTTCATAATTTTTTTATGATTTAAAAAAAAACTTGTATGACTTTTATAAAACTATATAACGGAGTGGTATGGAACATGAATAATCAAAAATGTTTCTGAGCACTATCTATTTTGAACAAGAGAACTAGGCTGTAATAACATGTACTAGTTTACATGTAAAACATGTTGCATTACATTCGTCTTGCGTTCTAAAAACATTCACATACAAATGATGTAAATTAGGACGAATGTCATGTCTCGTTACCCATGACATTGTTAAATCTCCGGCTCTCAGCAGACGCAAAGAGCGGCGGTTGTGGCGCGGTTGTGGCTCAGTCGGTAGAGCTGGTTATCCACTAATCGTAGGGTTAGCGGTTCGATTCCCGGCCCAGATGACGCCACATGCCAAAGTTGCCTTGGGCAAGACACTGAACCCTAAGTTGCCCACGATGGCAAGCTAGCACCTTGCATAACAGCTCTGCTACCATTGTGAGTGTGAATGGGTGAACGAGACACAGTGTAAAGAGAGACACAGTGTAAAGAGCTTTGGATAAAAGCGCTATATAAATGCGGCATTTACCATTTAGAGAGGTGAGAGTGCAGCGGGAAAGTAAGACCTCACGCTTGCAGGACAGTACTGGTGATATTTGGAAAGTCGCTTAGGTTTGTTCAAAATGCTGCTAGTTTTGTTGCTAGGTGCTTTTTGTTTATTATTTTGTTAAGCAAAAAAAAACCCAGTTGCTAAGTTGGCAACACTGGTCTGCACTGACAGCTAGGTAAAAGAACGGCTAAGCTCCGCCTCTTCCCAACAAAAAGAAAATACAGAGGGTGAGAGAACGTGGGGTTCATTTATGCATGTTCTATTTGAAAAGCAATAAAATAGAGTACCCAAATGATGCTCTGTCTGTGTTTTTTTTCCTTTTTTTTTCTTGAAAACTGTTTGCGTCCCCCGTCCAATCTGTGTCCCCCCCCCCTTAATCTGGAGAAAAGTGCTTCCTTTAATGGCAAAAGCAATAACATGCTGTAGTAGGTTAGAAAACTAAACGGTGTACTACTGAAAAATGAATTGTTAAAGAAATGTTAGTTCTGTTAGGCAGTTATTAAGGCTGAATCTTCAGTGTAAATGCATCATGCAGCACTATTTGTTTTAATTAATGAATGTGATCTATTTTTATTTTTTTGGTCTGCCGAGCTTCATATCTGACCGCTGCGTACATGCACTCAGATGAAAGTAAAACCTTCTGCTTTAACATGGGAACATGCCTCTATTCTCAAAAAGATGCCTTGTGAAACTTTTTGACAAGCATTTTAAAAAAGATGTAATTAGTGCGCCTCCTATTATCCGTTTGGAACACTTTATTCTTTGCGAATAAAGTGTCCTAGAGTCCAATATTTAAATCTAATTTCTTACATGGTCAGACTGTTGGAATAAATTTTTTTTATTAGATATACTAAATATGCTTCATGTCTATGCCAATGAGTCATCATGATTTGACAAATCATGATTGTTTTACATTTGAGTAATGGTCTGCTGAGGTGGTTTAAACATGCTGATTTACATTTTAAAAGCTCATTACTCTTAAATCAAAGAGTGTCCTGGAGTGTATATTTAAAAAGATTTCTAGAAAGATTAAGAATACAAATGAGAGAAAACCACTAAGTGGGTGTGTCTGTGTTTATTGGTAGCTTAATGTGGTGGGAAATGTTTTCCAGTGTTGCTCAGCTGAACACAAGGAAATTAACGCTGTGATCAAATGACAGGAAATGAAACCACCTGAAGTCTCAACTATAATGGGTTCTCTATACGATGATGTATATGCAGTAAAGAAACTTCTGCTTGCTCTATTCAGTCTTTCGATGTCTAAACACTGAACTACATCCAGTTTGTCTTTTTTCTTTTCTCCAACAGGACTTCCCTATTCTCTGTCAGACATGTTTGGGAGAGAATCCATACATCCGAATGGTGAGTATGTAGATTTTAATATTGAGCTGAAGGTCAGAGTGCGCATTATTACAAGCTGACGGACTTTTGCACTCGATTATGGATCATTTGACTTGCCATAAGAAGATTCTTCAAAATATTTTTGTAAGCTTTCAAAGGGCCAAAATTAACACATGTATGCATCTATTCTCAGATTGTGGTTGTGAATCAGTTTGCCATATTTATATATACAGTGCCTTGCGAAAGTATGCGGCCCCTTTGAACTGTTCGACCTTTTGCCACGTTTCAGGCCTCGAACATAAAGATATAAAACTGTAATTTTTTTGTGAAGAATCAACAACAGGTGGGACACAATCATGAAGTGGAACGAAATTTATTGGATATTTCAAACTTTTTCAACAAATAAAAAACTGAAAATCGGGCGTGCAAAATTATTCAGCCCCTTTACTTTCAGTGCAGCAAACTCTTT
>JAFFST010001765.1:91341-101663 GCA_022414735.1 Noturus placidus | reverse complement strand
TTATCGGGGTAAAAAATATTGATTCTGTATTGATATATTTTGTTGTACTCTGAAAAGTGTATGAGAATCATTAAAAATTGTTATGAAAAAAAAAAGTGACCGGTATAAAACATAGCTAGGTGTGCGTTACATGATCTTAATGTCATTTTGTGTCTGGTGGTTCCGCATCATGCATTACAATCGTGTAACACACACATAGCCGTGGGTTATCCCTTACTTAAGTACTACATAAATCAGGTTTATATGCATAGCA
Organism: Noturus placidus; assembly: GCA_022414735.1. Lineage (NCBI taxonomy): Eukaryota > Metazoa > Chordata > Actinopteri > Siluriformes > Ictaluridae > Noturus > Noturus placidus. The sequence goes on along the minus strand of JAFFST010001765.1, from coordinate 101,410 downwards.
CTATGTTGGAAATAATGGCTGGTTTAACCACCTCCTGCGACCTCATCCATGTCTCACAACTCCAAGGTTCAGAACCTATGGCCTAGACAGTGATAGCAAAAAGTGATATAATTACTTACATCATTTTTGTTAAACTAAATCCCCAACATGCTGATAAGAGCCTGCCACTGTAATGTAGTGAATAAATTTAATACTGCCTTAAGTGATTTACTATAAAGTTTGAATTATAACAGAGAATGAACTGAGACACAAGGCTTGTGTATATGCATTAAAAAAAATTGACACATTTGTAGAGGAATACAGATGTGTAATGATTAAATCACTGTATGGACTATATTTTTTAGTATATAACAAGTTTATTTTCTACAGCATTGCCTCCACCACCCGTCTCCACCGACGACATCTCGGCTAACTATTTCAACTTGGCACCTAACACCGGTCCTGCAGTCATGAATTTAGGAATCCCTCCTCCCCCTGGAGTAGCCATGCCTCCACCCCCAGGTACGTCTTCTACAAATGATGTGAGAAATTTTTTTTTTTTGGTTGCACTCACACTTGCTCTGCTGTGCTCTGCAGGTTTTGGCCCCCCTATGTACCCCTCCATGGATCCTATGGCACCTCCTATGCCACCTCCAATGGCCATGAGACCTCCAGGCCAAGTGCATTATCCTTCCCAGGATCCTCTGCGTATGGGTGCCCATGCCAGTCGCCACGGAGGCTCCTAGACTGGGAGGAAGTGCTCTCTCTATGCTGATGTGTATAGCAGTGAAGACTGCCTTTTTGCCAATGCCCCCCATTTCTGGAGTCGTTTTATATCAGTAACCTTTTAAGAACTTGGTGAACTTTTAGTAGTGTTCCTGCTAATATAGAATTAAACATCTAAACTTACTATAGCCAGATTAAAATGATAGGACACCTCATTTGTAATGCTTTTATATTTGGAATTTGAGGTTTCCAAATGCAGAGAGTATAGTGTTTTTTTTTTTGTCTTTTTTTTAAGAAAGATGGAGTAATTCTTTTTTACAGCCCTGTGTAAAAAGCAAAAATAACTTGCAGTGACCAATAAATACCACATGAGGACATTGCTGACCGCTCCTGTAGTCCCTGTTAGCAACCAAACTACCAGTGATCAGTATTGAGAACTGATTTGTCAAATAAAAGAAACCACACAAGACACAAGTTTGCAGTTTATGTATGATGACAATTTCATGCATGCTGATGAAGTGTGCATACAGCGAGTGCCCAGAGGTGTTTGAAATGCAACTCTTCACTACTCCTGCTTTATAGTTCCAAGGTCTTGGCAGTGCTATAAGCTTTCCAGCCTCTCGGTGTGCGGTTAAAGTTGGGCCGATCACACATCCTCTCCCAGGTGAGGTTTGGCTCTGTGTAGGCCTGCATGAGTGCAAAGCCAGGCAGAGGAAGAGTCCGGGTGCTACCTGTTGTCCCTCCAAATGGCATCGGAGCTCTGTGAGAACAATGTGTTCTTATTAGGGTTTACTTCTTTTGGTTTGTTTGGGAATTTTTTGCATCCAGAAATGTGGAGTAAGTCATTTTCTATCAGACTGTGCCAGAAGCTCAGTTGGGTTTTGAGGGTCAGTGGGAATTCTACTTGGTACAATGCATGCTGGTTTTTGCACCATGCTGATATACCCCATGGCTGGGTTTTCGGTTGTCAAACTGGTAAAGACTGAGTTTAGTCCTGATTTGCTGGACTCTACCAGCAACCGTGTTTCTATTTTAAATTCTATCACCGTGAAATGGATGAAAAATACCAAATTAAGATTTATTAGGAATAAAATGAGTGTTTTGATTTACTATTACAATTCATGCTTATATTAAGTAAGGAATAAATACTCAATGAAGTGTGAGGTTACAGGAAAATAATTAACGGTGAAGTAGTTAACGTTAATCCCTGAACTGTAATATATCCACTTGTATTACAGCAATTTTCCAACAATTACTTTTTTGTGTGTTAAAGAATGACACCTACTGATGTTGTCACAGTCTTGCCACCAGCTTCCCCCCCCCCCCCCTCTATGTTGAAGTTAATAAGCTAACAAATACATACATTTTGTCATGTTTTAGTTAAATGAGAAACCGCAGAGCCCACCATTCTGACATTCCAGTGTTGGAAAACCTACTACTTTAAGTCTGCTACTGGAGAATCCTTCCACAAATGCCAGAACTCTAGCATCCTCCTTCACTATATCAATGATTACACATATTTTATCCCATTTAGGTTGAGCATTTGCCATAAAAGTCCCTGTACAAGTTACTACAGAAATGATAATGTTTGTTAGCACGTTAATATAAACCTTTTGATTTGAATTGTAGTAACTTGTCAAAGCTGCTGTTAGTTTTTTTTTTTTTTAATAACACCTGACCAATCAGACTCGAGCGGTCCTCTGCACTATGGTATAATGACCTTTAACTTATTCATGTAGAAGAAATCAATTGTTCAGTGTCCGTAGAAACTGGTATGCATTTTTTTGTTTTTACTAGTAGTATGTATTAGGTCTTTAACATATTTGCTATGATTCATGCTTCCAGCTGGTGGCAGCAGACCACAATTAAGAAACAGTGACTTGATTGGTGTCTTTTCTTCTCTGAGCCTGACTGCATCCATGTATTAAAAATTCTGGAACAAGCTCTACAAATTCTATCAATCTAAAGCAGTTTGGTTGGCAGGTAAATTATACATATCCCATCCAATCATTCTGTGCTGTATGTCATCAGGTATTCTTGTAATATTCTTAAAGAACAATATTATAATGTATGTTCTCATTGTTTATTTTTTTAAATGTTTTTTATTAACAGTGCTTATCTTGGTGGTGCTGCTGTGTCAGTGACGCTCCAAACACTATGTTTCAAAACTGCGTATGAAAACTAGCTAAGCTGGCTATCTGACCAGATGTCTACGTAACTGTGATAAAATGGCAGATCCCCTCACAAGTATTACAGAAACGTTATGAGAGTATCACTTGACAGTAAAATTACTAAGTGACCTTGTGCTTTATTGTGATTTCACACCATTTGTAAGACTCAATGACCTGGCACTGAGGTCTGTGGTTCATTCTGAGAGATAAAAAACCAGCTGAAAGCAAATACCAGTAATCTGGCTAACGCTAATCCGCAAACTAAAATCCAAAGCCAAGTGAAGGAAAAGGCTTCTCTGTTATGATACGCAGCTCTGAATTAATTCGTACTGGAAATTTAGGGGCAAGTCTTTGGCCGTATTACTTTCAGGGAAGCAGCTCTGACTGTGGATTACGAATTATGAATGTCTATTCAAGGATTCCCAGGGTGACTCGGAGACAAAATGTTTGAGTATATTTTCTCCCCTGACTGTAAGGTTTTTGTTTAAAAAAATTTCTTACCAAAAAAAAAAAAAACAATCAGAATCTCAACATTGTAGCTTTAATGCTAACCAAAACTTCTCTGACCAACAGCATTAATACACACAAAGCATGGAAAATGATTTCATAAAAAGTCCAGGGACCATAAAAATGATGTATACAGTAAGTATTGAAAGTGTCAACATTGTTTTCAGAAAATATATTTCCACTGAGGCTATTCACATGAAATTTTCATCGGACTTTGGTATTAACTCAAGAAATCAGAACATATAAAGAAGTCCAAACTTTAAAGTCCATAAATTAAGTTGTGTAATAAAGTGGAATGACACAGGTAAATAGTATTGAACACGCTAAGTGAAATGTATTTAATACTTCGTGGAGAAGGCTTTGTTTGTAATGACAGCTTCAAGACGCTTCCTGTATGAATTGAGAGTTTCCTTAGCTGTATGCTTTGGATCGTTGTCCTGCTGGAAGTTCACCCACGTCTCATCTTCATCATTCTAGTGGATGGCAAAAGATTCTTCTCAAGAATCTCCTGATAAAGGGTTCCCTTCGTCATTCCTTCAATTATATGAACTCTGCTAGTGCCATTTGATGAAAAACAGCCCACACCATGATGTTTCCATCTCCAAACTTCATTGTAGGTGTAGTGTTTTTAGGGTGATGTGCAGTGCCAGTTCTTCTCCAAACATGGTGTGTAGTATGACAGCCAAAAAGTTAAATTTTGCTCTCGTCTGACCAGACTACACTCTCCCAGTATTTCATAAGCTTGTCCTAATGAGTTGTAGCAAACTTTAAATGAGGCTCAACATGCATTTCCTTTAGTAATAGAGTCTTGCGGGGTGAGAGTGAGCAGTGGAGTGCATTGCCTATTGTTTTCTCTGTGACAATGGTACCTGCTGCCTCCAAGTGTTTCCAAGCTCTTTTCAAGTCGTACTTGGCTTTTGGGCTACTTACTATTCTGACTATTCTTTTGACTCCCTGGTCAGAAATCTTGCAAGGAGTGCCTGTGCATGGCTCGTTGATGATGGAGAGATGTTGCTTCCACTTGTGGATAATGGCCCCAATGGTGATTACTTGAGGATTCAGAAGTTTTGAAATACGTCTGTATCCAATTCCATCTTTATGTTTCACAACAATAAGGTTGTGAAGGTCTTGGGAGAGCTCTTTGATTTTACCATCATGAGATTTTTCTTGTGTGAAACATTTAACAAAAAGCCTTTTTCTAGATCATCAATTTACTAACCTAGCTGATATTAATTTACACACATAGGGTGTATAATTACTTATGGATTTCAGCTGGTTCCTTACCTTGCCTTGGAGAACTGCTTTTTCTTAGCGCACTCAATACTTTTTCCTGTGTCATTCCACTTTATTACACAACTTATTTTATGGACTTTATTGTTGTGAATTCTTTGTATTTCTGTATTTCTTGAGTTAATACTCAATACAAGCGTCTGCTAAGTGAATAAATGTAATACTGATGTCGGGTGAAAATTTCATCTGAATATCCTCATTGTAAATATATTTACTGAAAAGGTTGTTGACTTATTTCCCCCACTGTATAGTCATTTCTGTTATGAAACAAGTCAATTAATTTTTAACGTTGTTGAACACTAACCTGTTGAAGCATCTGTTGTTAGCAGGGACAAGTTTGTGAGGAGGTTCGGGCAGTTGGGAGTTAATGGCAGCCAGCAAGGTTTCATTGTCGCTCTGTTCTTCCCATGGTGAGCAGTAGGACTTGGGGATTACAGTAAAATTGAACTTCTCAGGGGGAATTTCTTTCAGGGGCCCTGAATATCCTGAGGCAGGAAGGAGATATGAGCCTCATTATTTCTTCATGTTTTTTTCCCCAAATACATATTAATGCACTGAATGAAATTTGTTGCAGTCACCTGGTGCAAGAACACTTGAACTTCCCTTTTTGGCTTCAGTGTGATTGAGTGTAGCCAGCAGGTTGTTTCTCTCTGGTGGACTGACCTTTGTACACCAGTGAGCTCTATCTGTTGGCCCGTCTGTAGCCTCATGACATAGTGTCTCGCTTTGCTAAAGAAAATAGAAATCACAATCAGTTTATTCAGTGTCTACAATCATGAACATAATGCGACCAGCAAAATCTCTCCTACATGGCCTGCAATTGTTATTCAGATTCAAATCTGTGTGCAACAAAGGCATTGAGGAACCATATAATTCATGTAAATGCATGAGTTTTCATTTCATTGTATAATATAAGTGTGTTAATGACATAGTACAGCACTGTGGCGTTGGCTTACGTTGTCAGCTCGCTTTCCAACACCTTCTAGCGTGAACTTCTCCACTCTCTTTTGTCTCTCTTGGAACATTCTGGACCCCCTGTTTGAGTGCAGGTTCAGCTCCTCCATCATTACATCCTGAGGAACGCTGATCTTCTTTCCCAGGTCCAGACACTCTGTCACACACACACACGCACACACACACATGCATAATTGATGAGTACACTGTGATTACACTGTAAGCATTCATATATAATTATGAGTGCACTATTTCTATATTAAATACTGAATACTAGTGCAAGATTTTGAGCTTTTTTGAAGGGACATCATAATTGACTGGCAATTATAGACAGCTCCTTGTCTGATTGGTTGGAAGTTGGTGGGCCACATCATTTGTTTTTCTCCCATTGTCAGAGCCTGTGGCAGGAACAGAGATGGAGTTTTCATTTTGAGCAGATACTTGATTGACAGGTGCAGAAATCTAAGGAGAATGTAATCAAATATCACAAAAAGTGTGTTGACTTAAAAATTGTTGAACCCACCTGTTAGTAGTTCAGTAGTTAATCGTGTAGCTGGAATCTACAGTAAGGGAAATACATTTATACTAAGCAAAAAAAAAGATTGAATATTTGTAGGCCAACCACTCCTGGCGAGAGTAACTATGGCCTTAAATTTCCTGCATTTATATGTAATCTCTCTGACTGTGGATTGGTGGAGTTCAAAATCTTTAGAGATGGTTTTGTAACCTTTTCCTACCTGATGAGCAACAAGAAGTTTTTTTTCTGAGATCCTCAGAAATCTCCTTTGTTTGTGCCATTATACACTTCAACAAGTGGTGGCTTGGCAGTTAAGGCTATGGGTTACTGATCAGAAGGTCGGGGGTTCAAGCCCCAGCACTGCCAAATTGCCACTGTTAGCCCTTGGGCAAGGCCCTTAACCCTCTCTGCTCCAGGGGCACTGTATCATGTCTGACCCTGTGCTCTGAACCCAACTTCCTAAGTTGGTTATGCGAAGAAAAGTATTTCACTGAGCTCTGATGTATACTTCAATAAAGACTCATTATCATTATTTTCATTAACAAACATGTGCTGTGAGAATCAAATGTTGATAGTATCCAAATTCTTTTAATTTAACAGGGCGCACACTCACACCTAATTGTCATCCCATTGATTAAAACACCTGACAAATTAAACTTCAAATTATCTGCTTTGTTTGCCAATAAAATATATGTAATATTGGTTAATTTTTCACAATAAATGACCGAGTATATTATTTTTGTCTCATTTGTTTAATTGGGTTCTGTTTTTTCACTCTTTGCGAACTATTTAGAAATTTCTATATACAGGTGCTAGTCATAAAATTAGAATATCATCAAAAAGTTGATTTATTTCAGTAATTCCATTCAAAAAGTGAAACTAGTATAATGTATACATTCAAAACACACAAACTGATATATTTCAAGTGCTCATTCCTTTTAATTTTGATGATTATAACTGACAACTCATGAAAACCCCAAAATCAGTATCTCAGAAAATTAGAATATTGTGAAAAGGTTCAATATTGAAGACACCTGGTGCCACACTCTAATCAGCTAATTAACTCAAAACACCTGCAAAGGCTTTAAATGGTCACTTAGTCTAGTTCTGTAGGCTACACAATCATGGGGAAGACTGCTGACTTGACAGCTGTGCAAAAGATGACAATTGACATCTTGCACAAGGAGGGCAAGACACAAAAGGTCATTGCTAAAGAGGCTGGCTGTTCACAGAGCTCTGTGTCCAAGCACATTAATAGAGAGGTGAAGGAAAGGAAAAGATGTGGTAGAAAATAAGTGTATAAGCAATAGGGATAACTGCACCTTGGAGAGGATTGTGAAACACAACCCATTCAAAAATGTGGGGGAGATTCACAAAGACTGGACTGCAACTGGAGTCAGTGATTCAAGAACCACCACGCACAGACGTATGCAAGACATGGGTTTCAGCTGTCGCATTCCTTGTGTTAAGCCACTCTTGAACAAGACACAGCGTTAGAAGTGTCTCGCTTCTGACTGCTGTTGAGTGGTCCAAAGTTATGTATTCTGATGAAAGTAAATTTTGCATTTCCTTTGGAAATCAAGGTTCCAGAGTCTGGAGGAAGAGAGGAGAGGCACAGAATCCATGTTGCATGAAGTTCAGTATAAAGTTTCCACAGTCAGTGATGGTTTGGGGTGCCATGTCATCTGCTGGTGTTGGTCCACTGTGTTTTCTGAGGTCCAAGGTCAAAGCAGCCGTCTACCAGGAAATTTTAGAGCACTTCATGCTTCCTGCTGCTGACCAACTTTATGGAGATGCAGATTTCATTTTCCAACAGGACTTGGCACCTGCACACAGTGCCAAAGCTGCCAGTACCTGACCTTAACCCTATAGAAAATCTATGGGGTATTGTGAAGAGGAAGATGCGATACGCCAGACCCAACAATACAGAAGAGCTGAAGGCCACTATCGGAGCAACCTGGGCTCTCATAACACCTGAGCAGTGCCACAGACTGATCGACTGCATGCCACGCCACATTGCTGCAGTAATTCAGGCAAAAAAAGTCCCAACTAAGTATTGAGTGCTGTACATGCTCATACTTTTCATGTTCATACTTTTCAGTTGGCCAACATTTCTAAAAATCCTTTTTTTGTATTGGTCTTAAGTAATATTCTAATTTTCTGAGATACTGATTTTGGGTTTTTCATTAGTTGTCAGTTATAATCATCAAAATTAAAAGGAATGAACACTTGAAATATATCAGTCTGTGTGTAATGAATGTATACATTATACTAGTTTCGCTTTTTGAATGGAATTACTGTAATAAATCAACTTTTTGATGATATTTTATGACTAGCACCTGTATATAGAAATTTCTAAAGAGTTCACAAAGTTTCAAGCACCACTGTAATTACTTGAGCAGTTTTTCACCAGATGGCATTGACTCATTAGTAATTTTCTTGATCACTACTTCTAGTATATTATTACTAAATTAGGAGTACTTTCATGTTTCAAGCTTGAAAGGAAATCCACGCACATGTAGAAAAAGCAGTAGAAATATAAAAGCACATTATTTTTCTGAGCTAAGGTGTCTAGAGGTTTTGCTCAATACACATGGTTGTTTTCTTAACAAGGATTTTTATAAATGTCAGTCCCTTTATACCTACGAGCTGTGTGAAGCTAATGAGGGTCAGGGAGGCCTCGTGTTCCATGCGTTTATTGTCTGCTTTCTTGTTATGTGGCATCACATCAGCGAGGCAGAAATTTGATTGCTCATCCTTCCTGAGACAGAATAATTCACTTCTAATATTGGAAACTATTATCGTCCTGCAAATTGGCCACAAAGCATTTGTCTTTTTTCACATGTTGGTTGGTTTGAATTGCACAGGAAGCTTAAAATGATCTGAGAAAAACTCAACTGGATATTTACTGTTTTATCTGTACTCTATATAGTACTAGATATTTCAGATGATACTGTAATGTTTATTATAACTTAAAAGCTTATCATCACCAACTGATAAATACTCCTGAATGTATGATTATGGTTATAATGTGGAGTAAGTCACAATAAATCTCTTGGTACTCTCAGGTCAGTTATAATTGAAATCTTGTAAACTACTGATTTCACTGAGCAACTGATTCACTGAATCATTCAATTTCACACTCTCGACTGAATGAATTCCGATAAACTGAGGTGTTTTTTTTTTTAACTGAATCATTAAATTTGACACCGGAGTTTGAATCAGTTCTGAATCAGTTCAGATGAACTGAGCAATCAAATAACTGAATCATTAAATTTGACTCCGGGGTCTGAATGAATTCCAAGCCTGCACTAGACAAGTGTGCAGATTTTTTTAAGGTTCTTGCCCTTCCCAGTTGGTCATGCGTGATGAAGAAGAAGGCTGTTAGACCCTTGCTGTGATATTGGATTACAGACATCCTTCTCTAGGAATCAACTACCACAAGACTAAACACTTTGAATAATAAATGTTGTAATGCATTTTTACTGAGCGGAATTAAACCAGAATTCAACTACAAGGTTTCTGCTTAATCACAATGGTTTTCATTCATAACTGGAAATACTATTGCTAATGTTTTGAAATTATTTTGTGTTGTATGTCATGTCTTACCTCCTCGTGCTTCTAAGCACTGTTGTTGTCTCTCTTTAGCAAGATCGACAGGCATGATGATCAGAACCCTCTAGAGACAGAGCACAGCCTAGAGTTTGTTCTCTCACTACATAAATTTCTTGAATTCATGACACATGCAAACATTTCGAGAACCTCTTCTAATGCCTCTTGTAGAGGGTATATACAGTGGTCTGCAAAAGTTTGGGCAACCTTGTTTATTTCAATGATTTTCCTTCATAAATCGTTGGTTCTTAGGATTTAAAAAAATCAGTTAAATATATCATATAGGAGACAAACACAGTGATATTTGAGAAGT
>JAFFST010001765.1:69073-85936 GCA_022414735.1 Noturus placidus | reverse complement strand
GGGAAGGTTCACCACTGTTCCATGTCTTCGCCATTTGTGGATAATGGCTCTCACTGTGGTTTGCTGGATTCCCAAAGCTTTGGAAATGGCTTTATAACCCTTTCCAGACTGATAGATCTCAATTACTTTCTTTCTCAATTGCTTCTGAATTTCTTTGGGTCTCGGCATGATGTGTAGCTTTTAAGGATCTTCTGGTGGACCTTACTGTGTCAAGCAGCTCCTATTTAAGTCATGCCTTGATTGTGAACAGGTGTGGCAATAATCAGGCCTGGGTGTGGCTAGAGAAATTGAACTCAGGTGTGGACAACCACAGTTAGAGTAAGGGGGCAATCACTTTTTCACACAGGGCCATGATGGTTTGGATTTTTTTCACCTTTAATAATAAACACCTTCATTTACAAATTGCATTTTGTGTTTACTTGTGTTGTCCTTGACTATTGTTTAAATTGGTTCGATGTTCCGAAACACTTAAGTGTGACAAACATGCAAAGGAACAGGAAATGAGGAAGGGGGCAAACACTTTTTCACACCACTGTATTCACCACCCACTTTATCAGGAACAACTGTACATTAATGCAATTATTGAATCACATAGCAGCTGCACAGTGCAAAAATATCATGCAGACATAGGTCAAGAGCTCCAGTTAATGTTTACATTAGAATGGGGGGAAATTGAGTATTTCAAAAACCGCCGATCTCCTGGGATTTTCTCACAGAATGGTGAGAAAAACAACAAACAGAAGAGAAAGCTACAGTAACTCTAACTCTTTAGAACCGTGGTCAGCAGAAAAGCATCACAAAATGTACAACACACCAAAACTTGAGGGGTATAGACTACAACAGCAGAAGACCACACCGGGCTCCATTCCTGTCAGCCACAGGCTATGTTTTCCCAATATCCTTTTCTGATTTCTAACTATTCTGATGTTTGATGTGAGCAGAATCTGCATGGATTTATGCATTGCAGCTGCATGATTGGTTGATTGGATATCTGCATGAATGAACAGGTGTACAGGTGTTCCTTATAAAGTGGTTGGTGAGTATATATATACACACTCAGATTATTATAAACAGTACGTGAGCCCATAGAACCCACAAATAAAACTGAGGGGACAAGAGTTCAGGTCAGGAAAGAAGGCTCTTGGTTACGATGGTTCCTCCTTCACGCCGCTTCAGAACTAACTATCTAGCTAACTAAATAACCATACAGTATAACTTGTAGTCTCTAGTGAATACCAGACTTGGACACATATCTCATCCCTTTTTGGGCTGCAGCTCTGTTTGTATCATTAATTGTTGCTAGAATGAGTCACTGAGATCCTGTCATAGAGAATTCTATTAAAACTCTCCACAGAGAGATCATATACTGTATATCAAACAGCCGAAGGCTCCCTGATGTCAGTCATTATGAACTGAATTTATATAGCTTACAAAATATTACAAAACAATAGTGTTGAAGGAAGTCAGTTTGAACACATCTGCATTTGTGTAGAAAGATCATAGGGCTTTTATTTTTTACATACAAAAAAATAATTTCAAGCAGCTTTATTTCTTCTTTTTTACAATATTGTTGCTGATCCAGTTCATTCCATCCTAAGAGAAAGCAGAAATAAAAGAACACAAAAAATGTGTTTTGGACACATAGCGTATAAGAATCATAGCCTAATAAAACAACTATTTAAAATGATTCACTGTTGATTTTATGTATAGAGAATGCAATAAAATTATTCTCTTTGCTTGGATAATGTAATCACAGTGTGTATTAATGCAGAACCTAACTAATTAAAAAAGATAATTGGCTAAGTGATATTGCTCGGATTCATTTGCTCTTCTAATGGTTGACAGCAAATGTTTTACAATGTTATGAAAACTCTTGCACTGTAAAGCTTTTGTTGATCCGTGTGGTCTCACCTGCACTCCTTCACCAGAAATAGCTGAACAGGCCTGGATCTGCCACTCTCGATCCCGGTATGTGTGCAGGTTGAGCCCTTCAGTGATCTCGCTGGCTGTAGACGCTGTAGTCAGATCTTGCTTATTGGCAAAGATGAGAAGGGGCACACCCTTCAGATTCTCTTCATCAATCAGTTCTGAGAGCTCCTACATGGATGGGAGTTGAGAAAAATATATTGCTGGTAGATTGGGAGTTTAAATTCTAAGACAGCATGAGAATCATTGTCTTGAGCAAGACCCCTAAGCAACTTTAATTATAATTGAAACAGGACGCTATCCAAGCACAAGATGTTGAATCTTGTGCTTGGATGGCGTCCTGTTTCAATTATAATTAAAGTTGCTTTGGATAAACTCATCTGTCAGATGAGTAACTAATAAATGGCAGCACTCTTTAGAAAAAAACAACAAAAACCATGAACAGCTGAGCATGCAAAATTTATAAGGAACCATTTTGAATATCTACTGGTTTCACCTCCTACAGCCTAAGAAGCGTGTTTACTTGCACGGCTCATAAACACTTTTGACCAAATTGTCTTGTTTCTCTGGAAACATTTTGTACTATGTTGAACTTTTCTTACATCCATTGTATGTACAGTGCATATCCACTATATACTGTATATAAATTGGTTGTTCTCTCACCAGGCCTGTTTCTTCAAACCTCTTCTTATCTGCACTGTCAATGACATAGATCTGTCAGGGAGAAAAAAAAGTCATATACTGGGTACAAGTTGTAAACATCTTTAGACAAAATTTGGAGAGTAAAAAAATCCTAGTTTCAAAATCTAAAACCAAGAAAAAAAAAACATTGGTAGAACTTTGTATGGTACTTTACAGTGCCTTGCATGAATTTGAAGTTTTCTACATTTTGTAGTGTTACAACCTGGAACGTTATTGGAACAATACAGTATCTCACAAAAGTGAGTACACCCCTCACATTCTTGTAAATATTTGATGATATCTTTTCATGTGACAACACTGAAGAAATGACTCTTTGCTACAATGTAAAGTAGTGAGTGTACAGCTTGAGTAACAGTGTAAATTTGCTGTCTCCTTAAAATAACTCAACACACAGCCAATAATGTCTAAACCACTGGCAACAAAAGTGAGTACACCCCTAAATGAAAATGTCCAAATTGGGCCCAAAGTGTCAATATTTTGTGTGGCCACCATTATTTTCCAGCACTGCCTTAATCACCAGAGCTTCACAGGTTCACTGGAGTCCTCTTCCACTCCTCCATGACGAGATCACAGAGCTGGTATATGTTAGATACCTTGTGCTCCTCCACCTTCCTTTGAGGATGCCCCACAGATGCTCAATAGGGTTTAGGTCTGGAGACATGCTTGGCCAGTCCATCACCTTCACTGTCAGCTTCTTTAGCAAGGCAGTGGTCATCGTGGAGGTGTGTTTTGGGTCGTTATCAGGCTGGAATACTGCATACTGCTCATGGTCTGCTTCAGTATGTCACAGTACATATTGGCATTCATGGTTCCCTCAATGAATACATGTATGAGTCCTGCAAGCATTGCTGCAGAGGTTGAAGGGGTGGGGGGGTCAGCCTGTCAGTGCTCAGACCATACACTGCATCAAATTGGTCTACATGGCTGTTGTCCCAGAAGGAAGCCTCTTCTAAAGATGATGCACAAGAAAGCCTTCAAACAGTTTGCTGAAGACAAGCAGACTAAGGACATGGTTTATGAGACCAAGATAATCTTATTTGGTTCAGATGGTGTCAAGTGTGTGTGGTGGCAACCAGGTGAGGAGTACAAAGACAAGTGTGTCTTGCCTACAGTCAAGCATGGTGGTGGGAGTGTCATGTTCTGGGGCTGCATGAGCGCTGCTGGCACTGGGGAGCTACAGTTCATTGAGGGAACCATGAATGCCAACATGTACTGTGACATACTGAAAGCAGAGCATGATGAGTATGCAGTATTCCAGCATGATAACGACCCCAAACACGCCTCCAAGATGACCACTGCCTTGCTAAAGAAGCTGAGGGTGAAGGTGATGGACTGGCCAAGCATGTCTCCAGCTAACTCCATGCCCAAGAGGTTTAAGGCAGTGTTGGAAAATAATGGAGGCCAAAAAAAATATTGACACTTTGGATCCAATCTGGAGATTTTCACTTAGGGGTGTACTCACTTTTGTTGCCAGCAGTTTAGACATTAATGGCTGTGTTGAGTTATTTTAAGGAGACAGCAAATTTACACTGTTACACAAGCTGTACACTCACTACTTTACATTGTAGCAAAGTGTCATTTCTTCAGTGTTGTCACATGAAAAGATATAATCAAATATTTACAAAAATGTGAGGGGTGTACTCACTTTTGTGAGATACTGTATATCATGAATCTACACAAAATTACCCATAATATTGAAGTGTGGGAAAAATCAATATAGTTAGTAAAATTATTTACAAATGAAAAACATAAAAGTTGTGATTGCACAAGTATTCACCCCTATTGCTGTGAAACCCATAAACTAGTCCTAGTACTGTACAACCACTTTCCATCAGAAGTCGCATTATTAGTTGAATGTCCGAAATGAAAGTTTTGCATGATCTCAATATGGCATAACCGGGACTCTGCCAAGATCAGTTACTGGGTATGAATGGTATTAGGAAGAGTTATACTAATACTAACTCTTTATTATTAAGGAATCATAGAAGAAACCAAGAGGACGAGGGTAAGAGTGAAGGTGGAGAGATGTACTGCTAAGATGGGAGATGATCACAGGAGGTTCACAGGACAACCAATGCCTGGTCAAGCCACAAAGGTCATACTGTCAAACTGGGAAAAAAAAGCCATATGAAATCCAGTGTTGGAGACTCAGCAAATGTGGAAAAGCATTCTTTGGTGTGATGGGACCAAAATTGTACATATTAGCCTTGGCACAAAGCTCTACATTTGAAGGAAACCCAACAACGCTCATCATCCTGAGCACACCATCCCTGCAATGAGACATGTTGGTGGTAGCATCGTGTTATCAGGATGTTTTTTTTTCAGCATGGATTGGGAAACTGCTCAGGATTGAGGGCAGGATTGTAGGATACAGAGTAATCCTAGAAGAACACCTGTTCCAGTTAGCAAGAAAAGTGATATAGAGGTGTAAACATTTTTTTTATGTCATTATAAAATATTTTGCACATTCAAATATTAGACATAGTGTAAAGCACTTTGCTCTTCTGTGTGGGAACAATAAAAAAATGTGGAAAAGTTCAAGGTGTGAAAACTGTGAGGTTTAATATGGTTCTGTGAAGAATGTTGTTCCTGTTGTTTATCCTTTCAAATCAATGGATTCACTTTAGTAGCACCAGCTAATATCTTCAGTTTAAATCTACCTTTAATCAAAAATGTCAAGTAAACAACAAACTACAACATGTTACAACATACCAACAAATCTGTGTTTTCCAGATACTTTTTCCAGAAAGGGCGGATCTTCCTCTGCCCCCCAATGTCCCAGACATTCAGTTTCATGCCATGAAAGGTTACACTCTTAATGTTGAAACCCTACAATGTTACAGAATAGAAAAAAAAACAGTTACAGGGAGATGCTAACTACATTTAGCTGACCCTTAGGAAGCCAGCTGAGCATCAGTTTATGGTTAAGTAATCTTCAAACGCAGTATTAAAGACTGCTCCGACCCACTGTCCTCAAAATCAAGTCTCCTGTGTATGGCAAAGACCCTGCTCATTATGCAACTGGACACCATATTTATATCTGAATTTGGGTCTGAAATAGTTCATTGTTTACATTTAAAGGAAGTTAGTGTGCGATCAGACAAAACTTTCTGACTAATAAAGCTCAGTCAATGGGGATAGTCCATTAATATTATTAGCCATAAGGAAATCATAAAGAAGGTCATCTAAATATGGCCTTTGCTGACTGAACTTCAGTCTAGAACATGACCAAAATAGACCTCATGGCTTGCAATCAGATGACCTCACTCAAGCTCACAGATAGAGATTCAGCCTATGATCTACTGTATATTCAGTGCCTTTAAAACTTTCTTAGACATTTAATTTGGTTGAACAAATGTTCCTTTTCAGTACCAGTCTTGCTGCCATCATGTTAAAGACGTTTGTGATGTCTAGGCAATGTGCTGCCCTCATGTTCTCTACAAGTAGCTGTAAGCTTCGCATCTGTATTATTTGATACACTAATTTAATTCCTGTCATATATAATGTCTCTCCAGTCAGGGTAACTTTTCGCTTGCTCTTTTAAGAATTTGTTACATTTCACCCCAGCTGATCTTGACTTCTTTTTAAGCTAATGTACTGTTTCTTCAATGATTCTGACTGTCATTTGTGTAACTGGAATTTCTGCTAGAATTGGTGGTAACTGAACCTCAATCTAACAGGTTGTAATTTGAAAAGCTTGTGTCATTTAAAAGATAAACTAAGAATATACTATATGATGCAATATGAATACGATGCATCCACTGCAAAAACAAAACAAAACAAAAAGATATCTTAGCAAGTGAAAGTTTCTTGAATGTGAGCAATATTATTTCATATGGAATTAGCTGTTGTTCTTTTGTCTGCTCCTGTTAGGGGTCGCAACAGCAGATCATTTGTCCACTGTGATTTGATTTGGCACAGATTTTGTACCAGATGCCCTTCTTAATGCAACCCTTCAATTTTATCCGTGCTTGGGACCACTAATGAGTGCAAGCCCCAGTGCCTGGGGTTTCCTGTCTGGGAATCAATCCCAGAACCCAGCTGTGAGAGTGCTGGATCCTTAGCCGCTAGACCACCAGGAAACTTCTTATTAATTTTCTTAATCTATTGGTAGCTAATTTAGCTTCTAATTCTAGAAATAAATGCTTAAAATGAGAAAAAAATCTGCCACAAGAGCAAGACTACTTCAAGGTTCAAATTAGTAGAAAATGTCCAAAAATATGTTTAACAATCATATATTTGGTTTATTATAATCTTATAATAGGAAATACTAGATAGATTTGACTAATGTCAAGATATTTCCATTTGCCAACATTATTGTTTGTAATATGTTACTATTTCTCCGGGAACCATCACCTTATCGTGGTGGAGAGGTTTGAGTGTCCTTAAGAACCTGAGGGCTGTGTGGTCTGGAGCCTTGTGCTCCTGGCAGGGTCTCTCAAGGCAAAGTGGTCTCAGGGGAGGGGCCAGTCTAAGAATGGTTCAAAAACCCTCATGAATAAGATTAAAAGAGGAGGAGTTACCCTGCCCGGAGGAAGCCTGGGGCATCATCTGGAGCCAGGCCCAGAGGGAGGGCCCGACTGTGAGCGCCTGGTGGCTGGGTTTGCCATGAACCCCAGCCGGGCAAAGCCCGAAAAAGCAACATGGCACCCCCTCTCCATGGGCCCACCACTCGTGGGGTGAACCGTGGGGGTCGGGTGCGCTGCTACATGGGTGGCAGTGAAAGTCAGGTGCGTCGACAGACCAGACTTGGGTGGCAGAGACTGGCTCTGGGGATGTGGAACTTCACCTCTCTGTGGGGGAAGGAACTGGAACTTGTGCGGGAGGTGGAGCGCTACCATTTAGTTCTGGTGGGGCTTACATCTATGCAGTCTCGGGTCTGGAACCGTACTCCTGGATTGGGGATGGACTTTATTCTGCTCCGGAGTTGACCAGGGTGTGAGGTGCCCGGCGGGTGTGGGGATACTCACAAGTCCCCAGCTGAGCGCCGTTACGTTGGAGTTTACACCGGTAGATGAGAGGGTCGCCTGCTTACGCCTACGGGTTGTGGGGGGGGAGGGAACTCTGACTGTTGTCTGTGCATATGCACCGAACACCAGTTCAGAGTACTTGGCCTTCTTGGAGACCCTCAGCAGAGTCCTGTATGGGGCACCAGTAGGGGACTCCATAGTTCTGCTGGGGACTTCAACGCGCATGTGGGCAATGATGGAGATACCTGGAGAGGCGTGATTGGGAACGGCCTCCCTGATCTAAACCCGAGCGGGCATTTGTTATTGGACTTCTGTGCTAGTCATGGACTATCTATAACAAATACCATGTTCGAACATAAGGAGGCTCATAAGTGTACGTGGTACCAGAGCACCCTAGGCCAAAGGTCGATGATCGATTTTGTAATCGTATCATCTGATCTGAGGCCGCATGTTTTGGACACTCTGGTGAAGAGAAGGGTGGAGCTGTCAACTGATCACCATGTGGTGGTGAGTTGGATCAAGGGGTCGGGGAAGACTCTGGACAGACCTGGAAAGCCCAAACGGGTAGTGCGGGTGAACTGGGAATATGTGGAGGAGGCCCCTGTTCATGAGATCTTCAACTCACACCTCTGGCTGAATTTTTCTAGCATCCCTGTGGAGGTTGGAGGCATTGAACCTGAGTGGGCCATGTTCAGAGCCTCCATTGCTGAAGCTGCGACAAAGAGCTGTGGTCTGAAGGCCCTAGGTGCCTCAAGGGGCGGTAATCCTCGAACACCATGGTGGACACCAGTGGTCAGGGAAGCCATCCGACTGAAGAAGGAGGCCTTCTGGGATGTGTTATCGCGGACGACTCCGGAGGCAGGTGCAAGGTACCGACAGGCCAGAAGAGCTGCAGCTTCTGCCGTGAAAGAGGCAAAGCAGTGGGTGTGGGAGAAGGTCGGAGAGGACATGGAGAAGGACTTTCGGTCGGCATCGAGGTGTTTCTGGAAAACCATCCGCCACCTCAAGAAGGTGAAACTGGGAACCATCCAAGCTGTGTACAGTAAGGATGGGACACTGTTGACCTCAACTGAGGAAGTAATTGCACGGTGGAAGGAACACTTTGAGGAACTCCTGAATCTGACTAACACGCCCTCTATGGTTGAGGCAGATGTGGAGGCTGATGGGGAGCATCGTCAATTTCTGTGGTGGAGGTCACTGAGGTAGTCAAACAACTACATAGTGGCAAAGCCCCGGGGATTGATGAGGTCTGTCCAGAAATGCTTTAAACTCTGGGTGTGGAGGGGCTGACTTGGAGGCACGCCTTTTTAACATTGCGTGGAAGTCAGGGACAGTGCCCAAGGAGTGTCAGACAGGGGTGGTGGTTCCCCTGTTTAAAAAGGGGAACAAGAGAGTGTGTTCCAATTATAGGGGTATCTCACTTCTCAGCATCCCTGGTAAAGTCTACTCCAAGGTGCTGGAATGGAGGGTTTGGCCGATAGTCGAACCTCGGATTGAGGAGGAACAATGCGGATTCCGTCCTGGTCGTGGAACAACAGACCAGCTCTTTACTCTCGCAAGGATCTCGGGTCCTGGGAATATGCCCATCCAGTCTACATGTGTTTTGTGGATCTGAGAAGGCATATGACTGGGTCCCCAGGGGTCTACTGTGGGTGGTGCTGAGGTAGTATAGGGTGAGGGGTTCCCCTATTAGTTCTATCCAATCGCTGTACGCCGAAAGCGAGAGCTTTGTCCGGATACTCGGCAAAAGGTTGTACTTGTTCCAGGTGGGGGTTGGTCTTCGCCAGGGCTGTGCTTTTTCACCAAACCTGTTCGTGATATTCATGGACAGGATATCGAGGCATAGTCATGGTGGGGAGGGTTTGCGGTTTGGTGACCTGAGAATCTCATTGCTGCTTTTTGCAGATGACGTGGTCCTGATGACATTATCGGTCCGTGACCTCCGGCACTCATTGGATCGGTTCGCAGCCGAGTATGAAGTGGCTGGGATGAGGATTAGCACCTCTAAATCTGAGGCCATGGTTCTCAGTAGGAAACCGATGGAGTGCCTACTCTGGGTAGGGAATGAGAACATAACCCAAGTGAAGGAGTTCAAGTACCTCGGAGTCTTGTTCACGAGTGAGGGGTCATTGGAGCGGGAAATTGGCCGGAGAATCGGAGCAGTGGGAGCGATATTACAATCACTTTACCGTACCGTTGTGACGAAAAGAGAGCTGAGCTGGAAGGCAAAACTCTTGATCTACTGGGCAATTTTCGTTCCTAACCTCACCTATGGTCATGAAGGTTGGGTAGTGACCGACAGAACTAGATCGCGGGTACAAGCAGCCGAAATGGGTTTTCTCAGGAGGGTGGTTGGCCTCTCCCTTAGGGATAGGATGAGAAGCTTGGCTATCCCAGAGGAACTCAGAGTAGAGCTGCTGCTCCTTTGCATTAAAAAGAGTCAGTTGAAGTGGGTCGGGCACCTGGTAAGGATTCCCCTTGGTGCCTCCCTAGGGAGTTGTTCCAAGCACATCCAACTGGGAGGAGACCTCGGGGAAGACCCAGGACTAGGTGGAAAGACTATATTTCCACACTGACCTGGGAACGCCTCGGGATCCCCCTGTCAGAGCTGGTTAATGTGGCTCAGGAAAAGGAAGAGTGGGGTCCCTTGCTGGAGCTGCTACCCCCGCGACCCGATTACATATAAGCGGTTGAGGATGGATGGATGGATGGATGGATGTTACTATATTATTTTGTTCTGCCAGTATAGTAACATACAAAACACAAATTTAGAAAACCTCAGTGTATCACTCATACTATATCTGTTAATATGTTAAGGATGTAGGTCACACTACTTTCATTACCTTATTTCTCAATAAGCTAAATTATATTACACAAGGATTTGGAGCACCATGCTTTTAAAACCTGAGTTGGTGTGATCATGTTCACATCCTCTGAAGCGAGCTGTTTCAGTAGGGTGGTTTTCCCAGCATTATCCAGGCCAAGAAGAATGATTCGGAGCTCCTGCTCTGTTGTGCCCTTTAGTTTCTCAATGACGGAAAATAAACCCTGGGGCAGAAAGCTCAGTTAAAGGATGATTTAAAAATGGATGATGGAGTAGAAAATGTACCTAATACATACGGAATGAGAAATGTGCATCTACAGGTTGCAATTTAAAATGTATAAATCAGAATTTTTATGCCTTAATTGGAATTGTAAAGGAAAAATTATCTAATATTTCTATTTTTGACATTTTGTTATACCAAATATAAGACCATTAAGTCTATGTCTAGACATATTTACTAATTCTAAGCTTAAAATTGTCTAATTCTGTTGGTGGTAATAGAAATAAACATTTAAAATAAGCCAAAAATTTTAAATAAATAAATAAATATCCGCCAATAGAATCCATTTTAAACTTGAAATGTGTATAAATATCCAGAAATAGGCTTAATATTCTTATATTTGACTTCAATCAATCAAACATAATATATAAAGTAACAACATATATTAAAATAAAATATATCCTAGATATTTTTACTTGCTAATATATAATTTTTTTTGCAATATATGCAAGATTTCAAATTCAATTCAGAGGTATAAAAGAAATGACATCTGAGCAAGTGAAATGACCTAGAAAATAGGGAATTTTAGCTAGTATCTTTTATGATAAGATTACAATAAATCAAATATACGATTATTAAGCCTATTTCTAGCTATATTTACCAAGATTTACTATGCATTTATTTCTAAAAAGAAGCAAAATGATCTGCCAATAAAATAAGACAATTTAACACTTGAAATGAGTAAAAAGGTTTAGAAATAAGTTTAGTAATGTTAAATTTGATTTACTGCGATCTTCTGATAGGAAATATCAGGTCAATGTGACTATATTCAAAATATATTCACTTTCTACTATCTCATATAACACAAATGTGTAAAACATTACATTACTGGCTCATTAGCTGAAATGGTGGCAAGTGAATCTCTGCTCCTTTGCTTCAGATGTCTCCAGAAGCAGTATTTGAAAATGTGAATCTGAATTCGAAATAGATTTTTTCCACAACAAAATTGACTTTGAATTGTTTACGTTTAATTGTCTTGCATGTAAATGCACTCCTTTGTATACAATTTCAACTTCAACTACCAACGTTCAGTTACAAATTCAACTAAACACAAATCATTTTAAATTCAGATTTGTAGTGGCATTATTCATATAAAGCCCCATATAAAACATGAAACATACAATATACCTAGACTGAAATTATTTTTCAACCACACTGAAGAATTTTATATTAATACTAGTTGATCTACAGGGTTGTAATCAGTAAATTCCTTATATCCACACACGTGAAAGTAATTTTGGACTCCCTGTCACAGTTGCCTTGGTCGGAGTGGATTAGCACTTACTGAAGCATGGCGGTGCCTGTTAAGAGCAGATCCCCAGTTTTGAGCAGACATACCTTTTGGATTTCACCCATGATGATGTGACTATGCAGGCAGGAAAGAGAGAAGAAGGAAGAAGAACCCAGCTACATCCTATGGAGTGTATATCCAGGTGAGTCCACACCTCAAATGCTTGTTCTAGCCAAATTTAGCAACGTGGAGTGTTTTTCTGGTTAGGAGAGAGAGGGACATGGATTGGATTAGTAGTCCAAAATTATCAACCTCTCCACCTTCCTCTGTTCCTTTCACCTCCCCCAGACTTCTCTGCTGTATTAAAGTCTTACCTGGATTATCCCTCACCACCACCTGCTTGTTCTTAACAACCCTGAGACTCCTTTCTTTTAGTCTTTTCTCTCTTGCTCTCAGCTGCAAGAAATCCATTCATCTTTCTGACGCCTTCTCTCGTTTCTCCATCTCCTGGCTCTATGGTATGGCACCAATCTTCTTAAGTTATTTGCTCATCATATAGACACATTTTTTGTCTCTGATGTAGTACTGCTCCTGTTCAGCAGAGGGCGATGATGTCCAATTTGAAATTCCGGGATTTCCAGTCTCAGACAAGAGAGGCTTGTTTTTAAGGGAAGTCAGATGCCAAATATATCAGGCATGTAAACAGTTCAGTATAGAGTACATTCAAAGTTTTTCTTTTACATATTTGATTGCAATTGTCTTTCATATATGCTCTGCAGTTACTAGTACCTAATTAGCCATTACATAAGAATATGACCAGATTGAACTGATATTGTTGTATATTCTGATGAATCACCTTTAGCTCATCACATTTTTTTTCAGTGATAGTCAAACAGGCAATAGAGTCAAAGTCTCTTTTATTTTTTTAGTGATAGCTATTAGAGGTAAACAGGGGGTCGGAAATTTTAGAGCTCGATAACAAAGGCATGAAGCAGGGAAACCTTTTTGCAGATGTTTGTATCGTTATATCTTTGTCTTTGTAATATACATGTGTTCTGTATGTATAATTAACATTGAAAACTTAAAACAATCTGCTTAACTGGGAGCTTTTAGCACGGTGGCTTGGTGGTTAGCATATTTGCCTCCCACCACCAGGGTTAAGGGTTGGAATCCTGAAGTTTGCTTGTTCTCCCTGTGCTTTGGGGGTTTCCTCCCCCTGTCCAAAGACATGAGTTATATTCTGACTGGCATTTCCAGATTGTCCTTAGTGTGTGAATGAGTGTGATTGTGCCCTGTGATAGATTGGCACCCTGTCCAGAGTGTCCGACACCTTTTGCCCAAAGTCCCCTGGGATAGGTCCAGGCTCCCCAAGACACTGTGTTGGATAAGTGATACAGAAAATGGATGGATAGATGGATGTAAGGAATCAGGAAATGATACCTATGTCTATTTAATAGCAGAGTAAGCTGACATTTAGCCACACATTCTGGTTCCAGTGTTGTGACAATAGCTTAAGCTACAAAACAGACAACAAAAACAATACATGAGAAATTGAATAACAGATATTAAAACTTAATAACTTCAATTACTTGTCAACAAATAACACATCAATACAATACAAACAAATAATTTGCGGTAGACAAATATTAATATCAATATTATTATTTTTTGTATGGGCCAAATGAAACAAGACAGTTTAACAAGTGAAGAATCCTTGAGGAACCCTTTTTAAGAGTGCCTCCTCAGTTAACTTGCCCACGATGTCATTGTGTAGCGGTGATATGAACACCATGCTGTGGAGCTCCAGAAATGCATGAAACCTTGCACAGAGCACACACAGGTTCACAGCTATGCGCCCTATATCATTGTTGTTGTCTACTCCAGTCCTTCAGCACTCCAACAAAAAAATATGTGAAAAGACACAAACTATACAAATCTGACCATGAACATGGCGAGAAAATTCTCCACTAAGGTTACTGACTAAACTACTTTATTGGTCTACTCAAATTCACCCCTCAATCTAAACATAAAACATAAAAAAGGCCCAGGTAATATGAGTGATGGTTGGTTGGGATATTAGATAGGATAATCTAGTAGGCTGAATGATGTGGTGCAGCTGGATCTGTGATTTCAAATTTTGTTAGGGTTCAAGTCAAGTCAAATGCTCACGTCATGTTTACATGCCATGATTATATAATATTACCAGACCTGACAACCTTTACACATTTTGTGCAGGAGCTCCGAATTTTAATATTGGAGGACACTGGTACGAGTTATCACTCACAAAAATACCAAAAGAGCAGTCTTTTTCTCCTTAATAAAATGGTGGATGAGTCAGTCAACATATGAATCTGGAATGATTTGGGCATGTGTTTTGAACTCACCAATATTTGCTGACATCACCTGGAAACCCCACCCCCATGCTTCCATCTCATACATTTGCTTTCTCTCAAAGTATATTAAAAACAGTTTTGAATTCATTAATATGAAATAAAATCGACCAATACATGTTCAACCTAGCCAACATACTGTACAAAAGACGCCACCGAAAAATCTCAGCCTAAAATGGTCAAAAATGTCACTTTGGTGTTTTTTTCAGCCTGAAAAGAAAAACAGATAAGGTTTCTATCCTAAAAAAAATAAAATAAAAGAGATTAAATAGACCTACAACAAAGTGTCATGTCTAACACTTCACAAATAATATTAATGGTGATTAATTTGATTAAATATGAATAAAATTGTTTTTTTTAATTCTTCTGCACCAGTCACTGCTCAGACACTCGAACAGTGAAAATGTTGGCTAAGTTAGACATTACACAACTGATTTGTAAACGGATTATATTGAAATTGTACTTTAATGCAGAATCAACTAAAAATCCATAATTCAGCTCAGTTTTCACAATTGCAGTGGCCAGCAAACAGTTCCCAACCGCACAGCTGGTAATATTTTTTCTCCGTTAAGTACTCTTCTTAAACCTGAAATGGTGGAAATGCTCATTTTCTTGTCAATCTTTTAACCTGCTGCTTCTGAACGATTACCTGATTTATTGCAATTGTTTAAAATCGTAAATCACGAGCAAGAAAAAAAAATCATAGTACTAATGAGACCAAAAAGGTATTTTAAAATGTCTTCAGCTGTACTGCTTAATATCCTTCTTCTGTCTGAAGATATCTTTCCAACCAACTGCATCATGAGCTTTGTGCCAAAGAGACAGCGATGGTAATGGCGCCTGAATCATTGATTACCATATTTGCTCTCCAGAAATGCACAGGAAAGTAAATGCTTGCGTTACCACCCAACCTCAGTGTACTAACTGGAACACAAAATGGCATTGCAAACTGGTTTAATGCTCCACACATGGACCAATGCACATATGATCATTGGGGAACAGGTGGTAGGCTCAGGACACAGGAACTGAGGTGAGAAGAATCCGGCTGCCTCTGGTTGGTTGGCCAGTCTTGACTTGCAAAAGCTGGTTCAGCTCCATGGCGCATGGAGAGGAATGCATTCATGTGTTGTAAGGTTATCACGCACTATGTCTACGCTCAGGGCCTATCGAGTTCAGTGACTTCAGCCTCTTTAGGCTTTTACTGACAAATATACACGAAACATTAAAACTGCTTAATGGTTGCATGTGATGGATGCAATAATGATGTCTCAGCTACGTATAATTTCCTGAAAGAGAAAACTCGTGCTCACAATAACAGTGTCCATGACTAGCTTTGACAGGATCACTAGCTTTTAATGTCTGCAAGGTTTCTCAGGTCACCAGTTGCACGATCAGTATGTTTTCCCACTGAGTGACTTTTATACCTAGCCGAGCTATGTTTTACAACAGGTCTGGTGTTTACACAGTGATAGGCGGCTCATATGAGCTGAGGAACTTGCCATACTGCTCTCCTGGTCTTCAACACAAGACCAGCCAGCATGGACACATCTGTTTCTTTCCACCACAGACAAACATTTACTCTACCTTCCAGAGACAAGGTATGTGCTTTCCCATTTCTGCATTAAAACTGAAGGGTTTTTAATGACATTCTGAAATTTGTTTACAGGTCATTGAGGTTTCTTCATGTCAATAGTGATACAAAAGAGTTCAAGACATATTATCTTGTTTTTGGGGGTAGTATTTCATTACGTAGGGTTGCAGAGATCTGGTTAATGAATTTGAGATGAAGTTTCATCATTTTGAATTGATCAAATTCATTAACCAGTGCTCTGCATCCCATAATGCGAATTATGCTGTTAGAAAATTGTAATATTAATTTTCCTATTATATCACATCACAGCTGAAGGTGTTTATTAATTTTCTATAACTAGCACATTTTTGATAGTAGTTCCGGCTGGTATATAAATCATTACTGTTTCTATAATAACAGGTCATACACAAGGACTTCTATGGCAGACGCCCCATATAATCCAAGGATCATAATAAACAGATTTGTTATGTTGCAGCTTTTATGTAATGATGGAAGAAGTTTCCAGTGTTACTGATTTGTAACGTCACTAAGTTTTCAGTCTATAATGACAGATGAGTTCATGCCTTTTGGTAACGGGCTGCATTTTTTCTTATTAATTTAATGAGAGAGAAAGAAAAGCCTAACCCAGGAACATGAGGAGGAAATCTGTCAACCTGGATGAGACACCATCCATCCACACTCACTCATAGGAGCAGTTTAAAATAGCTAAGCCATCTACCTGCATGTTTTTGGGAGGTAGGAGAGACTAGAGAAACCAGAGGTTCTCTATGAGAACAGTACCCCAAGCCCAGGATCAAACTAGGGACCCTGGAGCTATGAAGTGGCAGCACTACTAGCTGCAACACCATGCTGTCACTTTGTTTTAATAGGGGAAAAAAATAAAGTATACATGAAAGCAAGGGCGTAACCATGTTATGGACATTGGAGGGGGGGGGGGGGTCCAAGCGCT
>JAFFST010001765.1:41851-53563 GCA_022414735.1 Noturus placidus | reverse complement strand
GGCACCTTTAAAACTCAACTGAAAACATACTATTTCAAACTTGCGTTTGACTGCTAGTGTCTCTTTATTATTGTTCCATCAATTTCAATTATGTTGTTTTAGCTCTTTTTTCACTTCTTTGTTTGTACTGTTCTCTGTTTATTGTTATATGTTTACTGTTCATTCATGTACAGCGCTTTGAGAAGCTACTTTTAAAGGCGCTTTATAAAATAAAGACTTATTATTATTATTATTATTATTATTAAGCTTACTGATATTTGAAATATTATTGTGGGTTTCAATAGATAATAGAAGGATCTTAATAAATGCTTTTTAAATGTGTTTTTTGGTTGTGGGACAGAAGTTTGGACCAATTCTGTAGAATTGCCCATAAAGTCAATTTTAATTAGATGAATAAATTCAAATAATGCAAAGACGGGTATGAACTGTCAGAAACAGATACTTAGCTAGATTCGCTAGTCAGATATATGTTGTCGATGTAACTCGAAATATAATTTGAAGCTCTTCTCCTTCTTTCGGTTGGGTGTAACAGCTGACTGCCTCACACTATTAATAATGTCATTTACTGTAATCTGGGGATGTAAACAATGTGTGTAATATGTCATACTCTCCTTCACACAGTTATCGTTAATAGCAAAAAAAGGCTTCCGGTGTGGCACAGGATGTAACTGAGCTGGCTGACACAAAACGCAGAATTGATCGTGCATAGAGTTCATTTGGTACTTGCATGATGAGGTGGCTTTCTGTGCTGCTTGGGAGACATTCATTAATTTCTTGTTATCTTAAATTTAATGTTGTTATTTATTTTTCTATCTTTCTTTTCATGTTACACATGACACAGACTTGACTGTATTCTGAATTTCTGAAATTTCTGAGTCCAAAATTACGGAGTCCGTGTCAAGTTTTAGCACAAATTTACCAGAGTGCTTGACAAGTCCGAGTTCGTTCATAATTGGACTCCTGGATCGAGTACCCAAACTCTAGTAAATAGTATTTCAACAGAATTTACAATGAATGGAGTTGTGAATGAAGATTTTATGAAGATTAAGATTTGTTGAATGTTAGTATCTCATCTAGCCCTATGGATGGGCTGCCACTGTTTGTTTTGTTGCACTGATTAGCAAAATTACCTGTTTTTATAGAAAGCAAAGGTCAAGCTATGTAAGACTGTAGGAGGAGAGACAGATGATGTGGTAGAGAGGAGGAAAATCACCTTGCAAGGGAAGATAAGCTGGGAGAAGCGCAAAGAGAAGAGAGGATCCTGGGGAGGTGAGAGATACATTAAAAGACCAAGGACTCCATATGACATGCTAGAGAGTCAAGGTGTGATTAATCAAGGTGTGATTTGCTCATCTATATTTCATTACAGAATCACAAATGACTGGGAGGCCTGGGAGACCTGGATCTTTTAACAGTGCAGAGGTGACCTGACATGAACTTATCTAACAATATCCGACATTCTAGAAATCATAACTGTTTATATGCTTTGACATCTGTGTGTGTGTGTGTGTATCTGTGTCTGTGTTGGTGCAGGTGGAACAGTTAATTGCTCGTTCCGCTGACTCTGCAAGTGAGTTAAAGAACACAGCCGATAAATACTGCTGCGTGTTTTTGCCTGATGGCACGGCCTCGCTGACCCCTGCCCGACCTGGTACCACTATTCGCCGCATGCTTACAGGCCTGTGTGAGAAAAGAGGGCTTCCTCTGTCTGACATCATCATCTACCTTCAAGGGAAAGACAAGGTGGGTTCTTTGTACTCCTCATCTTCAGGTGCTCTGTTTTACAGTCTCTATGTTTTACTAACTTCTTACTGTGCTAACATGATCTAAAATTCCACAGCAACCACTTTCTCTGGACCAAGATAGCTCGGTGTTAAAGGACCAGCAGGTTCTTCTGGAGTTGCGGGTGACTTTTGCGTGAGTGTTTAGACCCTGCCTTAACTTATGGTTACTTATTCACTTCTTGAGCTAATAGGATAACCAGAAGCTCTACCAGAGAAGGCAGACAGCTGCTTCTGTAAAGTAGATCCAAGTCATAGTGCCATTCCTACAGAGGAATCAATGGAAAAAGATTGTTGTGAGTTAAACCTTCAGGTTGCCCAATAATGAAACAGCCTGGCAATAGTGTTTTGGAGGGATTTTTTTTTTTTATTTTACCACATAGCTACCAAGCAAACGCACCTTCCTCTGCAACTACATGCATCTTTTACTCATGCTACATTAAGTTACAGCTGAATAGGAAGTGCTATCTACCATCTTCCACATACAGTATAAGTATTGAACGCGTCAACATTTTTTTTTCAGTAAATATATTTCCAATGAGGTTATTCACATGAAATTTTCACCAGACATCAGTATTAACTCAAGAAATCTGCAAAAAAATAAAGAATTCACAACAATAAAGTCCATAAATAAAGTTATGTGGAATAAAATGGAAAAAAGTATTGAACATACTTAGAAAAAGCAGTTCTCCAAGGTAAGGTAAGGCAAGGAACCAGCTGAAATCTGTAAGTAGTTAGAAAGTAATTATACCTCCTATCTGTGTAAATTAATATCAGTTGTGTTCGTAAATTGATGGTCTATAAAAAGGCTATTCATGCCACACAAGAAACATCTCATGATGGGTAAAAGGAAAGACCTCTCCCAGGACCTTTACAAATTTATTGTTCTGAAACATTGATGGAATCGTATACAGATGTATTTCAAACTTCTGAATCTTCCAGTAAGCACCATTGGGGCCATTATCCACAAGTGGAAGCAACATCACTCTGTCATCAACCGGCCACGGACAAGAGCTCCTCGCAAAATTTCTGACCAGGGAGTCAGAAGAATTGTCAGAAGAGGAGCCCAAGAGCCAAGGACCAATTAGTAAGAACTCCAGAAACACTTGGAGGCAGTAGGTACCATTGTCACAAAGAAAACAATAGGCAATGCACTCTACTGCTCACTCTGACCCCGCAAGACTCTATTACTAAGGAAAATGCATGTTTAAAGTTTGCTACAACTCATTAGGAGAAGCCTATGAAATACTGGGAGAGGTTAATCTGGTCAGAGGAGAGCAAAATTTAACTTTTTGACTGTCAAACTACACCCCATGTTTGGTGAAGAAATGGCACTGCACATTGCCCTAAAAATACTACACCTACATTGAAGTTTGGTGGTGGAAACATCATGGGGTGGGCTGTTTTTCATCGCATGATACTTGCAGACTTCATATAATTGAAGGAACAATGAATGGATCGCTTTTCCAGGAGATTCTTGAGAAGAATCTACTGCCATCCACCAGGATGATGAAGATGAGACATGGGTGGACTTCCAGCAGGACAACGATCCAAAGCATACAGCTAAGGAAACTCTCAATTGGTTTCAGAGAAAAAAATTAAGGCATTAGAATGGCCCAGTCAATCACCTGACTTGAATCCAATTGAACAAGATTTAAAGTCAAAAAGTTTAGAAGAATGGGCCAAAATCAATTTCTTCATACAGGAAGTGTCTTGAAGCTGTCATTACAAACAAAGCCTTCTCCACTAAGTATTAAATACATTTCAGTTAGTGTGTTCAATATTTTTTTCCTGTGTCATTCTACTTTTACACATAACTTCTTTTATGGACTTTAATGTTTGGATTTGTTTATACAGTATGTGTGGATTTCTTGAGTTAATACCAAAGTCTGGTGAAAATTTCATGTGAATAACCTCGCTGGAAATGTTGACGCATCCAATACTTATTTCCCCCACTGTACATGCCCACAATTGGTTATAGTCACTCTCATTGACAGAGGAGCATGCCACCCCTCCTACCTAGAGAGCACGGACAATGGCTGTAGCATTGTCAGGATTTGAACTTGTGATGCTTTTCTCTTGTGGCACTTGGAAATCCGTCAGACTTTATTCCTTCATTCATTTGTTATAAAAGCACATTCCAGACTTTATTCAAACTCAAATTCAATGGCTAATTAGAAAATGTCACTTCAAACTCACACAATTCAAATATGCAATTGCATTTGTGTGTTTGTGAAGAATCCATTCAGCCCAAAGCAAGATAATAATTT
Organism: Noturus placidus; assembly: GCA_022414735.1. Taxonomy (NCBI): domain Eukaryota; kingdom Metazoa; phylum Chordata; class Actinopteri; order Siluriformes; family Ictaluridae; genus Noturus; species Noturus placidus. Next base: position 49,512 of record JAFFST010001765.1, on the reverse strand, counting down.
ATTTGTGAAATATCCTACTTAGAAAGAGTTAAAAATGTCCTTAGCGATTGTGATCGTGAAACCTTTAGGTTTTAAATGAAAATTTGCCACAAGTTCTTACTTCCTCCAGAACACTCTATGTTCCTTGCAAACTCCTGCACACACTGTTTGATTGACAGGTCTACCTTGTTGACAGTGAAAATGCAAATGCAAACAGGATTGCCAACGGAGTGTTTTTTCTGCCCGATTGATGGATGATTGATAAAATACTGTATAAATCAACATGGTTGATGAAATCTAGCCAGCTTGAGAATCCAATGTGAAATTATAAAGTTAATATTAGAAAAGGTCATTAAATTCAACATAAACAGTAGATCACTGAATATAGGTATCCAGTAATGTTTTTTTTAAACCACAATGCAATATACTCATAACTTCTTCTTATATTTACATATGACTTATTGTTATATTTATGTATTTCGGTGAGTGGAAAAGTATTGAAAGATTTTAGTGTAACAAAATGTTGTACAATCAGGATATACATTTATTTTACAGTCTTCAACATATCATCAATGTGAGGTTCTGTATTTATAAAGTAAATTACAGCGGACCTAAATTCGAACCCTGTGGTACTTTTAGTAACTAAGACTGAGATCTTTGTCCACAATTGCATATTAAGTTCTTTGTGTCTGGAGCCAGCTACACACTTCCTCATCCAGTCTAATTCAGGGTAACCTTTTCAACTATAGTGAGTGTTCAATCAAGACAGATGCTTTAGGGCAGAAATCCTCCATCTGGTGAACATTGTGTCTCTGCAGTAAAGCCGCTTTGTCCAGCTCTTAGACGAATTAGACGTTAAAGAGATAGATATAGAGCACACTTAACAAGGACTTGATATTTTGCCAAATATAAAAATGTTGACATTTGCTGATAATTCAGATTATCAAATGAAATGTTCATATGAAATATCAGAACTGAGGCATTGTGTTGTGCTAAAGGTGTAATTATTAACGAAGCTGCAAGAGGACAATTATCAGTGTCAATACCATACAGGACATTTAATATATTATTTAATATAAAAAAGGTTGTAAATATTTCAATTAATATATCCTAGAAGCAGTTCTCCAAACATTTTAACATTTTAACATTCCCTATAGGGCAGTGATTACACACCAGGCAGTATTTGTATTACAATGTACACTGATCAGCCACTGACAGGTGAAGTGAATCACATTGATTATCTCGTTACAGTGGCACCTGTTAAGGGGTGGGATATTTTAGGCAGCAAGTGAACAGTCAGACTTTGACAAGGGCCTAAAATTGTGATGGCTGGACGACTGGGTCAGAGCAAGTCCAAAACGGCTGGTTTTGTGAAGAGTTCTCAGTATGTTAGTACCTTCCAAAAGTGGTCCAAGGAAGGACAACCAGTGAACCGGTGACAGGGTCATGGATACCCAATGCTCATTGATGCACACGTTGAGCAAAGGTTACCCCGTCTGGTTCGATCCCATAGAAGAGTTACTGTAGCACAAATTGCTGTTAAAGTTAATGCTGTCTATGATATAAAGGTGTCAGAACACACAGTACATCACAGCTTGCACCCCATGCTGACCCCTGTCCACCACCGAAAGCAGCTTCAAAGGGCCTGTGAGAATCAGAACTGGACTATGGAGCAATAGAAGAAGATGGCCAGGTCTGATGAAACATGGTTCTTTTAAAAACATGTGGATGGCTGGGTGTGTTTGCGTCGTATAGCTGATGGCACCAGGATGCACTATGGAAAGAACGTAAACCGTGGAGACAGTGTGATGCTGTGAGCAATGTTTTGCTGGGAAACCTTTGGTCCTGACATTCTAAACATTGCTGCAGACCAAGTACACCCCTTCATGGCAATGGTATTCCATAACGGCAGTGGCCTCTTTCAGCAGGATAATGCTCCCTGCCACAGTACAAAAATTGTTCAGGAATGGTTTGAGGAACATGACAAAGAGTTCAAGGTGTTCACTTGGTCTCTAAATTCCCAAGATCTCAATCTGATTGAGCATCTGTGGGATGTGCTGGACAAACAATTCTGATCCACGGAGGTCCCAACTTGCATCTTACTGGAGTAAAAGGATCTGGTGCTAAGGTCTTGGTGCCAGATACCACAGCACATCATCTGAGGTCTTGTGGAGTCCTGACGGGTCAGAGATGTTTTGGCGGCACAAGGGGGATACAATATTAGGCCAGTGATTTTAATCTTATGGCTGATCAATGTATATAGGCAAGGCAATTACTTCTACAAAATGTAGTAGGAAATTGGATTTTTGAGACAAATTTTATAAGCTATAAGCCAAATATATCAATCTTAATGATTAGATCATATCATCAGATTGCAAAACAGAGCATCTGAAGTTAATATGTATTCTAGCAAACACATGAAATACCACCCAAACACATTAAAATTGTCTGAATGCCAGATTCTGTAATGGAAGCACCAGTCTTTCAGCCATGTGTGCAGTAAAATAAAACCCAACAAACAGTCTGCTATGACTGTGGGCCAGATATTAGCACTCATCACAGTCTTTACTAATATTAACATGGTCCTTAAACACTTGAGGTTCCTTTTATCACAATATTATTTTAGCCCACATGCACATTAATCTCCAAGGGTGTGATCAAAAATAGCAAAGCTGTGTTACATTAATGTTTACCTAACTCAGTTGGTTGTTGATTTGAACTCTTATGGATAAAAGTGCAATTGTGCTCTGTGCGAAAGGATTTTCATGCTTCTGATTACTTTGCTTAGGCGTTAAATAATGGTGGTCCTCAGGGTCGCTCCTTGGCCCTTTATTTTTATCTTTTATTTTCTGCTTCTGGCATGATTTTCATTGCTATAGTAATAATAACAACAACAACAACAACAACAATAATAATACCACCATCACCAACAACAACAGATTTATGTAACTACCAAAGCTAACACCACACTGCCATCCCAGGTACCACAACCTAGTCCAATGGTCTAATCATCCAGACAAAATAAGTTTAGTTTGTTTATTCAGTTTTTCAAAATAAATAAATTCAAGGTCAAAATTTGACATTTAAAATGATCGATAATTAAAGTAAATAAAGATATAAAACTATTGACTTTGAATTTATTTGGTTTGAAAAACTGAATAACTAACTAAACTTCTTTTGTCTAGATGATTAGACCATTAGATTGTGTGTCCCCATCATTCTTCATTATGGACCAAACATTACAGTGCTTGACTACAGAATGAGATCAGAAAACAGGAAGAATAGTTACTGTGACATAGACTAACAAATGACACAGACAGCAAAAGCAAAATAAAAATTTGCAAGTAAGCTGGATAAGACACCGCTGCTCCCAAATATAAACACGTATAAGAAATAAAAGAGCAAAAACACCTGCTGTCTTTGGTCTTAGTCAAAGTGCAAGTAAATGCCAGGTCATTATGAAAATGCCAAACAACAGTTAGCAAATAGATTAGTAGATACGTCTTGGAGGTACACTCACTTCTTGTTGCTTGACACTGCACTTCCTTTCTGGTCACCTGCCAAGTTCTACCAGCCAGCTCTCCCCTAGCATATAACAACTACTAACTGGGGAAGGTGTTCCCGAACACATGCTTCCTCCAAGACACGTGAAAAGCCAACCATTCACATCTTTCTGGACAGGTGCTCATGCTGTGTGACAGTGCAGCGTAACACACTCGGAAGAGTCACTGTGATTGACAGGTAAAGAGTATGTCATGCTCACTTGGCTGATTACGCTCCCTTGGCTCTTGGCCACAGAAGGCTGTGGATTTGAACTTGATTTTCTCTTACACCACTCAAGAGCCCAGTTCTGCACTTCTTGAATATTCAGCATTTCCTGTCCATGGTATGCTGCAGGCATACAGTACATGCAGCCTATTATATGCTCTTGTGTGTGTTGTCTTACCTTATACCCATTGTATATTGTCTGTATAATGTATTTATTGTTTGTTACACACAGTCTTCTTGGCTCCCAGCATCTCATTCCACTTATAATTTCTTTAATAATGTACACTGATGATTGCATGTATTAATGTTGCACATTGTGTGTCTTATCCAGTCTGGAGGTAGCGTTCACAGGTAAGAGTGTGGCTATGGTTGTGAAATCCAACAAGACCCTACAGGAGGCGTTGGCTTCACTTCTCCGAAAACACCGTCTCCAGCCCCAGGATGTCTTCATCACTATGGTGAGCACTGCCTTCCAGTGACTGGAAATTTGTCCATTCCTTCACACGACAAAGCTTTTTTAAAGGTTGTATTTGGATTTGTTGACTTAAGTCCATAAGTTACATGCAGATGTTGTGTATATTTATATTGTACTGGGCTTTGTGCTTAAACTGAATTACCAATATGCAGTTTGCACTTCCAAGGTTGCCAGATCTATTCTATTGCACTATTGGAGGTTTATTTTCTTTTTTTACTTGTCTGTTCTACCACCTTTAAAGAGACGTTTCCTTTATCAGTGGATCGAAAATACATACTGACAAAACGATCTGCATTTTGTCAGTTGCAATAAGATTATACTGTACTGTAACATAAAAGCCAGAGAGAATAAAAAGACAGTTTAGACAAATACAATTATATATGAAAAGCAAAGCTTCAAATAAACATTTGATCTAATTGTGGTCTAATATGTTGCATATCTATAAACTCAGCAAAAAAAAAGTCACTGTATTTTAAAGATCATTTTGTAAAATTCAAATAAGCTTTACAAATCTTTATTGGAAACAGTTTAAACAATGTTTTTTCATGCTTTCATACAATTATTGCACATGCAGAAGAGTCCTTTAGACACTAAGGCAATTAAGGTAAGGTCTGCACTTATTTAGCACTTTTTTTTAACCTTATCGGTTCTGCAGAAAACTTTGCACTGGTTCTCATTCACCATTCACACACACTTACACACCACTAATTTGCCATTGGCAGCAACTTGGGGTTCAGTATCTTGCCCAAGGACACTTTGGCATTTGGAGTCATGTGGGCTGGGAATCGAACCACCAACCCTATGATTAGTGGACAACCCACTCTACCACCTGAGCCACAGCTGCCCTTACACAGTTACACTAAATTAGGACATTAAAGAGACATTTCAACTGACCAAAAAACACCAGAAGGAAGATGCCTAGGGTTCCTGCTCACCTGAGTGAACATGCGATAGTCCTGCTGCAGGGAGGCATGAGGACTGCAAATGTGGCAAGAGCAATAAACTGCAATGTCTGTAATGTAAGTCGCCTACGACAGTGTTACAGGGAGACAGGAAGGATAGCTGATCGTCCTTGCAGTGGAAAATTACGTCAGGGCTCTACGGTAACAATTTCTTTTAGGAGCATATGTTTTTATTTTATAATTCTTTTAAAATATTTTTTCTTTTTTTTTAGAGATGGTAACATTAATGTGCCACAATATAACACACAAGTAGGCATGAGAAAACTTGAGCTTGTCAATTATGACAGAATTTAGGAACATAGTGTGAGCCATGACTAATTTACCTTCTGATTAACTAAACTTAATATTTTCAGTTAATTTTACAGACTGTATGCAAAAAAACAACCGTTAACCTGTTCACCTTGTAAACAAATACAACAAACCTCACTGTTCAGTGTTTGAAGTCTGCTCCTCTTAAATATATTTAAAGCTACACTATTAGACATTTTCCACTGTCATGGTTCTGGGCTGGAGTCAGTTCTCGAACCGCTCTGTGTATATTGTGTATATATCTGAATAATCTCATATAGGATGTGATTGGGTGAGTTCATTTACCCGTCAGATGCAAAGTGCTTTAGTTTAATGTTGTTCATTAGGGATTCTCTGATCAGGATTTTTACAGACAATATCGATCCAGATACCAATTTTTTTTTGTTTAAGCTTTAATCAGGAGGTCCGTCATAAACAGTTAAATGTAAGCTCTCTGCTCATAGTCACTGTTAATTGAGTTAAAAATAATAGCAATGATGAATACTGTTGGTTAATTGATGAATAAACAAGCATAAAATATTTATTTTTAAATATCTTAAACAATAAAGAGTCCTAATTAAAAGTAGATTAACACAAACATGATCCATACTAGGAAAAAGGCTAATAGCTTTCTAAGGAAAAAGTGAGCTAAGATTAATGTCAAATAGATATTAAATGCAACCTGTAGTAATTAAACTTTATTTTATTTTATTTATATTTTATGAGGTTATTATAATATCTATTTTTATATTAAATAATTTATTTATAACTAAGTACATTTTCTGCCTTTACATTTTAGTAGTTTTATTTTTGTTTGTTTATCAGTTGTTCCTTATAGATACTTTCCCTTAGTACAGTGTTGCCATGTCTGCTGATAATATTATGTTTTTTTGGGGGGTTAAAATCAAAACATGGAAACTGGAGTTGACTTTTCTAGTGTTATCTGGCAACCGTGAGTTTAAATGAAGTGATTGTGGGGTCTATTAGAGTTAGTGAAGGGAGAGAAGGAGAGAACTAATGTACTCCTTCTGAACAGCTGCTAATCTTGATTATGATTGTTGTGGAATTTTTTAATAAAGAAGTCTGAGTTAAACCCACCTTGTAGCGTTAGCATTATTATTAATTTACTCCACGTGAAGCAGCTGAGTCTACACGAGCAGGTGAAAGTTCAGGTCAAGTTCAGGTACAGAGTTAATTGTCATCATAAGGGCTTCTCTGCAGTATTTACAGTGTGAAAATTGCATTGTGTAGATGCATTTTGGACTTCCTGTAGTTTTTTTTTTCGAACAGGTCACTCGCACCAGTGCGAATAAATATTTATTCACAGTCACACAAAGTACTTTTGAGTCGCAAATGCAAGTGAAATGGTCACACTGCAGAGCCCTGTACATGTAACCATGTGCCCCCAGACATGATCGAGAACTTGTAAATGCCTTGGTGGAAGAGTGGAGTAACATCTCACAGCAAGAACTAAAAAATCTGGTGCAGTCCATGTGGATGAGATGCACTGTACTGCTTAAAGCAGCTGGACACTAGATACTGACTGTTACTTTTGATACTGACCCCCACTTTGTTCAGGGACTCATTATTCCATTTCTGTTCATCAAATGTCTGAGAAACTAATTCAGTTTATGTCTCAGTTGTTGAATGTTTTTATGTTAATACAAATATTTACACGTGCTAAGAAATTTGCAGAAAATTAAAGCAGTTGAATGGGAGAGTGTGTTTCTTTTTTTTTGCTGAGTGTATTTAAGGCTTAACGTTATGAACAGGAAGTGAAAAAAGTAGCAGTAGCAGAAAGTGTTGCACTTAAGATGGAATAAAAGCTGATAAAATCACTGATTTGAACCAGTGAACTGAATTATTCATTTGGTTTTTTTTTTCTTTCTTCTGACAACGTCGTAAACGGGATGCACAATTTAATTCGACTATGAGAAATTCTTTTGCACACTATGTACTTTTTACATGCTTCCATTATGCTATGCTATTTGTGCATGTTTTGGTTAATTTGAGCTTCTTATGTCCACAGTCTGATGGAAAAACTACCAAGCAGCCAACTGCTTTACAGTGGTGTGAAAAAGTGTTTGCCCCCTTCCTCATTTCCTGTTCCTTTGCATGTTTGTCACACTTAAGTGTTTCGGAACATCAAACCAATTTAAACAATAGTCAAGGACAACACAAGTAAACAC
>JAFFST010001765.1:18925-29314 GCA_022414735.1 Noturus placidus | reverse complement strand
ATATATATATATATATAAATATATATTTTGCAGATAGCCTTTAAGAAAAGAAGAACGTATTTAAATCAATCTCATGATTAGATCGGGAAGCTGTCGCAAGGTTGCAATGGACTCTAACAGGAAATATGGCAAACACATCACACACAACACTGTTGCCAAACTTATAAACAACTGAAAAAAAACCTGGAAGTGCTGCGGACCAGCCGAGAAGTGAATGTCCACCAATATCCACTGAGGAAGGCACAACCGACGTGGTGCTGGCAAGGCAGTCCCATAGGTTTGGAGACTTTTGGGATGACCAGTATTGTCAGAGCTGCTTTTGTAGAGAATTCATTCAATTCAATTCAGTTTTATTTGTATAGCACTTTTTACAATGGACATTGTCTCAAAGCAGCTTTACAGAAATATCTAAACACAACATTCAGATATTAAGTGTGTGGATTAATCCCAATTGAGCGAGCTGGCGGCTCTTAAAACTCCCTAAGATAATATGAGGAAGAAACCTTGAGAGGAACCAGACTCAGAAGGGAACCCGTCCTCATCTGGGTAACAGCAGTTAGTGGGAAAGTAAAAGAAAGTTCATTATGGTTTTTACATGAAGTCTTTTTTGAACTAGTCCACTGTTCACTAAATGAGACCTGAGTACAAAACTTCATGTGGTAATTGCAGTCTCGAGTCCATAGCAGCAACTGTAGCCCCAGCAACCACAGCGATAATGTCCATGTGGAATTGAGGTCCAAAAATTCATCAACACCTACTGACCATTCAGAATCGAGAATTCTACAGTGCTGTGGTATTCAGTCTTGTAAATGTTATTTTGGATATTTTACTTATAATTAGTGGGGGTTTTTTTGACAGTGTTTATCATCTTTGCTCTCACACTTTACTCTTACACTTTCTTTGCTTTGGCCCTCACTCTGACTGTTTGAATTAAAATATAGTCCTGTGATATGGACTTTCACGTCGAATATTTTAACAAAAAGAGAAATCGCTACACCGACTGCTGGCTATTTAGGGAGTGTTAGATGAAAAAAAATCAAATGTGTATTACATATACAATATTATAATAACATAGTCTGATGCCAAGTATGCAATAAAACATTTCATTCCAAATTCCAAAATAAAGAATAGCCTATGCTTGAGTCCCCATTTAAAAACTTAAACAATATAGTTACAACGATATTATTCTCATGAACTGCTTCATGCAACATTAAATAAGGTTTTATATATCCACTACACAAATGTTCCTCAGCCAAATCTTTCAGGTCACATGGCAATGCTGGGATGCGATGCTGGAGTGGTTCATAGTGAGTTCACTTGGTGACAAACATTCAACAACCACAACTGAAGACCTAATTAAACTCGGCTACCCACACTTCCATTTTTTAGATGAATAGATACCCAATAATAGTGTTTTTTAAATCTATTTTTTTTTTTACTTTTTTACAGAGAACTACCTGCTGGGACATCACAAGCATCAGCGCCTTACCTGATTGATCAGAAGCCATGGAACAAGCAGAGAATAAAGTCAGTAGTTGGGTATCTGAGGGTGTCATCTACTGTACAATGAAGTATAGTCTTTGCTTAAGTCAGAGCTGGTCTATATATTTTATTATATTGTTTCTGGCTTAATTTTCTTCTGCAACAGCCCACCTCACCACAAAAGCAGAATCGGTCCAAAAATCGGTCTAAATCGACAGATGAGGTGCAGCAAGCAAAAAAGGTAATGAAGTCCAGTCTTACATCGCAAACACCATCTATATGTGCTCTCAATTCCACTGAATATCTAACATCTAACAAGAACGCAGTCAGGTTTTTGGTCAAATTGAATGAGATCTCTTTCAAGATACCCTGTGTGTGGTCAGAGTGTGAAGCCGTGTTTGAGAATCATTTCAATGGCTGTCCAGCACCACCTGGTGTATTATGTTAAACTTCCCTTGCTATATGTGTGTGTATGTGTAAAAGAGAGAGACTACACCAGAGCATGCATTTGAAATCTCTTTAATGTTCACTCTTATTAATCTTTTGCCTCTTGCCTCAGGCCTTTCACACACCACAGAAGTCTCTTCCAGCTAAACCAGAGGTGGAGAAGTTGGAGGTAAGTCATCACACATTTATGGATTTCTGCCACTTTACAGAAAATAAAAATAATAACAGTTAAAAAAATCACATGGACACAGATGCTGTTCTTGTATTCTCTGTAAACAACTTCAGCATTCTCAATCTTAGCCTGGAGCGGTTTTATTCCAGGCCTTATGTCTGTCTGTTCTCCCTCTCTGTGTGCTATGGGCTAATGATGTGTCTGTCTTGCAGGCGGACACCAAGGAGCTTAGCGCTTCAACCGGGGAGCTAAAATAATGGCATCAGTGAGACTGGGGTTACAGGAAAATTTACATAAATCTACAAAATGCATCTTGTTTATACCACTGAATCTAATACCATGTCTTCTGCCATAAGATGTGTATTCTTGCATTATTCATTAGTCAAGTCAAAATAATAAAATATATCACAATTCTGTTGAAAACAGCGAGAAGTTTGATGGGATTCCCCCCCCTGCCCTCATGCAGATCCTAGCCATAATCAAAAATTGTTGTAGGCATGAACCCTGGATTTTATTTATTTATGACGATGAGTAAACAGTCATTGCTGGATCCTGTGAAATGTTTGTCTGTAATGCAAATTGCATAAATTCTCTGCTTGTAATGATCTATAAAGCATTACTTCACAAACCTTTAGTAGTTTAAAAAATAAATAAATAAAAATCTTTTCACATAATATATTAGAAAGGAATATGATTGTTCCCATGATGAATTTTGGAACTATTACATCACCAGCATTGTCATGTTGAGGGTTTAAAGCTTGACACTCCCCATGGTCTGTTGCAATGGCCAATTATGAAGCATTATTGTTTTAAACTCAGGGATTATCCCAGCACCCTTTCAAGGCAAAAGGCAGTTTGAGGATCTTGCAGGAGGTAAGTGAAGCTGTGAGGCCTGATAGGCTGTCAAGTCACACACACACACACACACACACACACATACACACACACACACTGTAAGCTCCTATCATTGGGATGTAGAAAGAATGACAGCAGGCAACTCAGAAACCTGTGGGGATGCCAATCGTACCTTTCAGTTTTATATTATAAAAAGTGTCAGCTGAAGTGTTTGAAGTGATATACGTGCATGGGTCGAGTAAATAAAAAATGGTTAAGTTTTCATTTCTGGAATTTATGTTTGGGACAAAGGCTACAGCTTGACCTTCTTTATAATTAACTGAACAGAACCATTGTCTCTTTCTCCACTGAAATAATTTCCACAACTACTACCTACCCATTTCCTCACTATTATTCAACACCTCCTATCCAAGAGTCTACAGTGGTGGGCCTGGGTATCTAGTTCAGAATTTCCCAGAAGCTACTCATAACAACAGCCAAGTTGCTCAGCCAAGAGTTCCTGCCAATTTTTACTGTTACACAATCGCTTTTCATATAATTTAGATGCAATTATTTCTCCATTTTCTCCCCAATTTGTTCACCTGCAAATCCCCACCCACCAGCTAGCTCTCCCATATCATACAACAACTAACACAGGCTAACACATGCTTCCTTCAAGACACGTGAAGCTAAGAAACAGCTAAGCACATGTTTTTTAAAAAATGGATGTTCAAATTGTGCAACACGGAGCAGCCTAATACACTTAGAAGTAAGTGATATCTGCCCTCTTCCAGATATATGAGCTCACAGATTACCCATAGATTGGCTAGTGTTAGTAATTAAAAATAATATGCCAATTAACAATATGCCATTCCTCTCACCCATCGTCAGGGTTCAAACTCGCAGTCTCCTAATGATAGGGCAACCACTCAGAAGCCAAATTCGTTGTTGAATGGATTTCTTGAATGACAGTATGGAACAGGGGTCATAAGCTGCTGGACCATGGTAAAATTATTATGTAAATTATTTCACTGAAAGCCTCTTATCAATCCAGAGGCTAGGTACAGGGCTCATTAGAATGCCTGAGTTTCATTATTTCAGAAAGAGGAGATTTTCACTTTTCTTCAGGCACTTTTCATTGTATTTAACCTCTCTGTTCTGATTAGCAGAATAAGAAATTTGGCTTTTTTAAAAATTAAAGGCAATAGAAAAAAACATAATGTTTAAAGACCAATGGATGAAAAACTATGTGTTTATTCTCCCCATGACAAATTCACAACTGATATGTCTCATATTTTCAGAGTTAATTTTTCAAAGTGGTAACATGAAAAACCACTATGGAATAGACCATAACCACTTGAAATAGTCTTATTTTATCCATAAACTAATGAATAATAGTTAAGAATTAAAATGTAACTGTTGTTGCCATTCTGTCATTTTAAGTACAGGTGCATCTCAAACAATTAGAATATCAAAGAAAAGCACATTTATTCCGTAATATAATTCAAAAAAACTCATGGAAATCAAAAATTCAGTATCTCAAAATATTAGAATAAAGAATTTCTGTGATATTCTGCCCTGTGGGAAGCAATCGATCTCCTATCTAATGTGACTGAGTACAAAAAAAATATGCTGTCTTTCCCAAAAGAGGGAACTGGTGTTTATATTTGACCAACAATAGCCAACTTATTAGTTTGTAACTTTGTTACATTCCCCCCCAAAAATCATAAAAGTTTGCTGGACATGCTATCAGAATGAACTACGAACCTGGGACGTGGTTAGAATGGGGTACTTTCCATTATAATGATTGTTTGATTTTTTGGGAAGCTTTTCTATTAATAATGAGAGAATTCTGTTTGATTATTTAAGAATGAGAAGAAACAAGCACAATGGTCATCTTGTGCACAGTGCATCGTTTGCATGATCTATATGAAGCAAATAAAATCAGAAATGCATGCGCACCACTGTTAACTTGTTTCTCACACAAAGACAAAAGAAGCAAAATGTGTCTTCTTGTCCAGTGCTCACATTTTTTTAAATGTAGTTAAGGTGCGAATTTTGCCTGCAAGCTTTGTTTTCAAACTCCACATGAAAGTAAATCCTCATGCTTGCATTCAAATGCACACACCTTAGCAAGACGTTTTCTGGAAAGCGTTCAAAAATAAAAATCCACGAATAGTGCACCCACTATTCATACTTGTATTCATATAATACAAGTAAACACATTATCTGTTATTATCCCTAATAGAAAGTAAGACAATGTATTGACTAAACTGTGCATGTGCTCAGTACATGCATGCACATTAAATCGAGCTTGTCTGGAAGATTACAAACCGGCTGATTGGAATGAGATCATCAACCTCACAACGTATGCACACTCCTTTCACAGTCGCCATTCTGAGTAATGTACTCTCTGAACTGTGCAATTTCCAAATGAAATTAGGGGAATTTCAGTGCAATAAAAGAGACAAAACAGGTGGCATATAATCCAGCTCATTATTCTAAATTATTCATTAAGACCTTCAGAAATTCATTACCACAAGATATGTACTCAGTAAATGTAATGAGTATTAGGATGCTTGCTGAAAAAACACCAAAATCCTTTTACAGACTTGCACTTTTGCGTAGACTGCAGATGATTACAGATGGGTAAAAAAAATGAAACAAAATTCTTCCTATGAAATCTGGAGGAAAGCAATTAACACATGGTCAGCCTGCTAAAGCATTGTCTGAGGCTTTAAAGTGAATTGGTAAATAAACAGCATTTGCTTCTTTACATACTTGGTGTTATACAGTATGTACACTATGCATGATAATAATAATAATTCCTTAGATTTACATAGCACTTTTCTAGGCTTTTCTAGGCCTGGAGTTTTATAGTAGCCTGCTTCACATCTATCTGCCCTACCATTGCGAGACTGTGAGTATGGATCCTGACGATGGGTGGGATGAATGTCATATTCTCTCTCCCCTATCAATCACAGCAACACCAGGCAGGGACACTTCTAACTGTGAAATAAATTCTGCAACCCATGTTACTCGCTTCACTTCGGTGTTGACCTGTTGAAACTCATAATGCTCTTAAAGGAACCACTACCCAAAGAGCTGTTAATGTTCTCACACCACAAGATTTATATGTTGAAAATATAAGAAATGATGAATTTTACAGAAAAGAAAAAACAACCTTAAACTTCCAGATTTGCCTAAAATAAAACACGGCACATTTTCAGATTCTATGGAATCTATGGAAGCCCATTTCTGCCAGGTAGAAAAGAAAAAAATGCATAGCATATTTCTTATAGAACTCTAGCTTATATTATGACTTACGACAATTTTTTTATTTACTAACTGAGAATTGATATCCTGGGACAAGCCCCCAGAAAACTGTTAGGATTTGAGAATAGAGAATCTTGGCTTGCAAAGTTAGCAAAAGAGAAAGAGAAAATACACAAGAGAGAAGGCACCCTCACCCTGAAACTCACTTCCCACAACTTGGGAGAGTTTTCCAAATGACACACAGACACACAAAATTCAAATGGCATGATCTCTGATAAATTCAAAGAAAGGCATAACTATTGATTGGCTAGGCTGAAGGGAATATTTGCATGAAACAGAAAGCATATCAGTGTAAGACAGGAACAACTCCATATATGGTTTCTAGGAAGTCTAGGAGTACGAGTAAATATTATTCAAGAAGGTATGTAAATGCGCAGAAATGGTAGACAAATGAATGCACAAGTAGTGAGGGGCTTCATCCATCTGCACCTGAGTCAACAGAGAAACAAATTAACAAAATTTTGACTTATCTCAGAATTCTGAATTAAAGGTAGGATAGACAATATTTTCATAAACTTTTTGGTTATACTGGTTGAAAGTCTCTTCACATTCTGATAGCAATCAATAATTAAAGTGTTCTAAGTATAAAAAAGTCTTCTGTGGAAGAATGAAGGCCATGAAGTGTTAGTCCAATCATTGTATGTTATAATAGGGTGGCCTACCTGCCTGTCTACGTATGTATTTGCATCCGTCCACGCACTCTGCCTGTGCATACATCACACGTCACCAGCGTTTTCCATGAGGCTATGCAGAGTTGTAGACACATTACTAGAGTCACTGAGTGAGAATGGCAGACAAACAGGAGCCACCTTTTACAGTTCCACCTCAACCAACAACACCTGGCACAGGAAAATAAAGTAAGAAAATAAAGACAGTCTTAGAAACTGCTAGAACAAAAAAAGTCTGGAAGAAGAAAGAGGTCAAACCTGAGTTAAATTGGTGACGCTTTGCAGACTCTGCTTTTCCTGTGCACGTTCTTGTGTTTTGCAGGAAGTGTGGCTTTGGAGAGAGCTCTGAAGATAAGGCGAGGTATTTTCCCCTTGTATGCTCTCAAAATTAGCTTGCTATTGCTAGCCTCTCCGAAGCTGCACACAATAGCTTTAATATATCAAACCTGGGGAACCTGGAGCCTAATCAAGGAGGCATGGGGCACAAAGAAACACCCTTGACAGTGTAAAATTGTTATGCAATATTGTTATTTGTTTATTGTGGGCTCTTTAGGCATATTAATGGTGTTCTTTATTTATTAAAAGATAATCCATCCATCCATCCATCCATCTTCAACCGCTTACTCCTTTTCAGGGTCACGGGGAACCTGGAGCCTATCCTAGGAGGCATCGGGCACAAGGCGGTGTACACCCTGGACAGGGTGCCAATCCATCGCAGAGCACAATCACATTCATACACTACGGCCACTGTAGACATGCCCATCAGCCTACCATGCATGTCTTTGGACTGGGGGAGGAAACCGGAGTACCCGGAGGAAACCCCCGACACATGGGGAGAACATGCAAACTCCGCACACACATGGCCCTGGCAGGACTCGAACCCCGGACCCTGGAGGTGTGAGGCGGACGTGCTAACCACTAAGCCAACGTGCGCCCATTAAAAGATAATATTATTTAAATAATAATATAAACCAATATATAAAAATATTTAAAGAAGCCTTTTAGTTGTGATATTACTATAGTGCTTCAGATTCATAAAAACAAATAAGCCTTCAGTTTCATCTTTGTTTATGAGACACCAACAAAATAATCTAAATATTGAGCACCTGTAGATTCTATCTACTGCAGTACATCATTGAATTAGGCGTGCTTTGAAGATGTTATGGAAACAGCATATGGGAACATTTCTCTCCATTTTGGGTCAGATTTTAGTGACCCCATTTATTTCCAGAAAAGCTTTTCTTTTGATGACTCACTGCAGAAGATACATGAGAGAGTGCTACTTGTCACCAAAACATATTGCATAGAATTGTCATAAACCTGCATAGTTCTCCTAATGTGCACTTTCATCGTTTTATTTTAAGAAATTGTAGTGAGACTAGGCTGTGGTGGGCTGAGCACAGACACATAGGAGGCCACTTAGGTGCAAAACCTAGTACCATATTTTCCGCACTATAAGGCGCACCGTGTTATAAGGCGCATACGGTTGTTACGCCAACCAAAGTCGCACATTTTTACAGATTTTGGAACTCAGTCCACACATAAGGCGCACCGGATTATTAGGCGCACAGCCGATTTTTGAGAAAATTTAAGGCTTTTAGGCTTATAGTGCGGAAAATACTGTACTTTTTATTTAAAAAGTGTCTGGAAACTGGGGAATAGGAGAGTGGAGTGAGCTGTTCTTTCAGCACCCTGGCCGCAGTTGCAGGTGGAGCGTTCTTTCCGTTTTGTGTGCGGGACACTGGCCCACAGTCACAAAATGTATAACAAATTTTATTGGTTATTATTTTCAGGTAATGCTCTTTGTTGCTTTTGAGAAACCCATTATCTGAAATTGCTGTATATGATGTGTTGTGCTGTAGCACTTGTCTTTTCAACATATCCTATCTCTCTCTCCTCTCTCTCTCTCCTCTCTCTCTCTCTCTTTCTCTCTCTCTCACCCACAAAAAAAATGCATGTATGATTGATTTTTGCTTTAATAAGCAGATCTACGGCTAATTACATGCTTATTTGTAATATTGTTGAGAGGCTTTAAATTGGGATAATAATGGTTATCAGTTTCACTCCCACACGTTTTATTGCATCATTCATCATCATGAATCATGGAATTGATTCAACTGTCTTCATGTTTCGACAGTTCTTTTAATTTTTACAGTTCTTTTAAAGTGCTGTCTGCATTTGAAAATATATTGAAAAATCTGTATTTTTGTAACACATTCAGCAGATGGGGCAAATGCAGTATCATGGACAGAAATGTATGCAAACAAGTCCAAGTGCAAACTCAAATTAAACATTTTTAATATGATACACCAATGTTCAGAGGCAGACAAAAGAGAAGAGATAATCCAAAGCTGAATAACAAGTAAACAAGCCAAGGTCAATAAAACACACAAGGCATACCCAAATACTCACTGAGTAAACAAGAAGATTTTGGAAAATCTGACGCCTGTGTGGAGAATACGCTAAAAACTTGTTTCGTGTGAAATGTATTAAAAACTTAGGCACTCAGGTGACTGTAATATCTACTGTAGTGGGCTACATGACAAGATTTATACAGTATGTTGAAAATGTAATCGGTGATAATGCATTTCAGAGATTTTTTGTCTCTGTTAGACCAACCTTTTAGAGTTGCCATGAATAAAACACCACACAAAACCACATAAAACATACACTTTCAGATTATTGAAGCCCAATTCTGATTTATCCGCTCCAAATTGTGAGGTATTTTCAAAAAATATTGACATCTTACAACAAAATCTGATGTATTATATAAAAAATTCAGACGTATTATCTCCAAATTGTGACATACAGTGGATAAAATAAATATTGAATGTGTGAACATTGTTTTCAGTAAATATATTTCCATTGGGGTTATTCACATGAAATTTGAATGTAATGTATCCCATGAAGTGCAAAAATGTGTGTCCTCTTGCTCTGCAAACATCCTCCAGACAAAAGAAAGAAAATAAAATGACTTGTTTCAAATAGTCATTTAGGAATGTAGATCAAATATGGGGTTGAATGTAGATCAAATAAGTGAAGTACAGGAAGCTCGATCACTTGTTTGAGGACATGGTCTTATTGACACAGCACACTCTGGGTATTGCCAGGCTTTTTTTTTTATCCTAGAGAGCAGAAATACAGAATATAACAATATATATATATATATATATATATACAGTGCCTTGGGAAAGTATTCGGCCCCCTTGAACTGTTCGACCTTTTGCCACGTTTCAGGCCTCAAGCATAAAGATATACTACTGTAATTTTTTGTGAAGAATCAACAACAGGTGGGACACAATCATGAAGTGGAAAGAAATTTATTGGATATTTCAAACTTTTTCAACAAATAAAAAACTGAAAAATTGGGCGTGCAAAATTATTCAGCCCCCTTAAGTTAATACTTTGTAACGCCACCTTTTGCTGCGATTACAGCTGTAAGTTGCTTGG
>JAFFST010001764.1:15562-38275 GCA_022414735.1 Noturus placidus | reverse complement strand
ATTGTCTCTTTAAGAATGTCTGTTGTTACCCAGATGAGGATGGGTTCCCTTCTGAGTCTGGTTCCTCTCAAGGTTTCTTCCTCTTAAAACATCTTAGGGAGTTTTTCCATGCCATTGTCTCCACTCAGTGTCTTGCTCAGTTGGGATCAGTTGGTTCTCACTTTTACTGTGTGTGTACTGTGTTTATATTCCTGTAAAGCTGCTTTGAGACAATGTCTATTGTAAAAAGCGCTATACAAATAAAATTGAATTGAATTGAATTGAATATTCCCCATATCTGCCTCAGTGTGTCTGTGTTCTGCCCTGCTATTTGTTCTTAGAAGGCACACTGGTAGAGAATGTGGGCATAAGAGCACAGACGTGTGGTCCCCCTCCCAAAAAACACAAAACAAAAAAAAAAATACACACATGACAGATTCCATGCTGCAACATCTTTGGAAACGATCATCCAGCAGCAGGTGGTGACCCAAGAGTTAGCCCAGAGTCTCCGTATGGACACACAGAGCTAGACTTTCCATCATGCTAAATCCCAGTCTTAACAATCTTTTCTCTCCCTCTCTCCTTCTACCGAGCTCCACATGAGTTTATAGAGATGTTGGAGATCCTGGTCCTTTCTGCTCTCCGGACCTGCATGATCAGTCTCGGATGTCCTACTTCTGGATGGAGCTCTCATCTACTCCAAATCCAGACTGCTGGGACAAAGGCTTTTCAAAGCCAAACAGATTACATTTAAACCAATAATTGTCTCTTTAAGAATGTCTGTTGTTACCCAGATGAGGATGGGTTCCCTTCTGAGTCTGGTTCCTCTCAAGGTTTCTTCCTCTTAAAACATCTTAGGGAGTTTTTCCTTGCCATTGTCGCCACTCAGTGTCTTGCTCAGTTTGAGATAATTTCTCACTTTTACTGTGTGTA
Source organism: Noturus placidus (assembly GCA_022414735.1). Lineage (NCBI taxonomy): Eukaryota > Metazoa > Chordata > Actinopteri > Siluriformes > Ictaluridae > Noturus > Noturus placidus. Next base: position 37,363 of record JAFFST010001764.1, on the reverse strand, counting down.
TACTGTGTTTTTATTTCTGTTAAGCTGCTTTGAGACAATGTCTATTGTAAAAAGCGCTATACAAATAAAATTGAATTGAATTGAATTGAACATGAGCTGCTGGCCGTGAAGAAGATGCTATGCTCCGGCGCTTCCTCTCCAACACCCCTGCTTGGAGGCTCAGCAGCTGCTCGTGAAGCTCTGCAGCTAAGACAACATCAAGGCCTATCTAGAGACTTTTGAGTGGATCATCTTACGTAAGCACTGGTAGGAATAAACTTGGGCCCAGATTCTCACTCCATTCCTCTCAGGGAAAGCACAGATAGTTTACTACACACTCCCTATGGCTGATGCAGCAGACTATAAAATCTTAAAAGCAGAAATACTCGCACTTTGAGGGTTGTCTCCTACCAACCCGGCGGCAGCGTTCCACTGTTGGACTTACCATGCCTTGTACACTTCCCAAGCCCTGCTCTGTATCACTAAACAATGGCTCCAGCTAGAACAGCACACAGCCACTGAGGTCATCAAGCGGTTATCGGTTCTTACAGGCTCTGCCACCCAAAGAGCACAAAGCAGTGGGGGTGAGAGTCGTCAACACCTCATGAGAAATGATAGAGAGCCTCGAGTGTGCTTTGGCCACCCTGGACATTGGCAGGGGTGAATGGAAGGAATTCCACCCAGGAGCCTGCTGCAACCAGCCTCCCCACCAAGCCAAACTTGAGCTGTACAGGGAGAGGAACTGCAGTGACAACCATGCCCACTGAGCTAGACTCGACAGCCCCTCAAGAAGCCCTGGCTGGCTGGATATGTCTTCCACATGACGGCCCTGCCCAATGCTCCCACGATGCCGGTTCAGGCGAACAGCCACCCGTTCACCACCCTCCTGGATTTGGGCAGCACTGTGACTCTTGGCCACCCTGTTGCCCTGAGTGTGGCCCTCAGGGCCACAGGCAAACTCCTGGTCACCTGCATGCATGGGGATATGAAGGAGGTCCCCACAGCTGAAGTACACCTTTCCACTTGACTGGGGTTTGGCCCCTCCTCGTCGGACTCAGGCCTGAGCTCCCAGTCCCCCTGATGCTTGGGCGGGTTTGGACAGGGATCCCCACAAAGACTCTGAGACACCGGCAGAAGGCCCCAGCTGCCAAGTCCGGCAAGCCTGCATGGCCAAGGGAAGAGGGGACGCCAAGACCACATCAGGTTTGACACCTTCTTCTCACCAGGTCACTTGGGAAGGGAACCTCAGGCAGGAACAGAAGGAGGACAACCAGCTGAGACACTGCTGGACCAAGGTGCAGCAAGTAGAGGGGGTCGACCAGTTTTCTGACCAATGGCTTCCAGCCTCCTTCTTCAGATAGATATTGGACTCCTCTATTATCAAACAGAGCACAGGTGCGAGACCTGTTGGTGACTCCCCACTCTCAAACCAAGGCCCTAATGCACCTGGCCCACATGCATCCACTGGGCAGCCACATCGACAGAGTGATGCAGATTATCAGGGCACACATGGAGGCCGCCCAACAAGACAAGCAAAGGGCCTACAACCAGCCGGCCCAGCCCAGGGAATTCCAACCAGGCAATCAAATGCTTCTCCCCCTCCCAAATGCCTCCTGTAAATTCATAGTCCACTGGCAGATCCCATAAACAGTGCTGGAAAGAGTAGGCCTGGTGAACTAGCACCTGCAACAGCCCAGTAAGCACACGCCTTTTCAAATATTTCACATGTACTTCTTTAAAAAATCGGTCCCATTAGCACTGGTAGTCTCTGCATTTGCCACTGTCTCCTCACTGCTTCACCCCCCCCCCCCCCCCCCCATTACTTGGTCCAGCGAGTAGAAGATATGAGCCTGATACAGAACCAGGAGGTGGCTGGTAGACCATCATGCGGACATCTTCTTCACGACCCCAGTACTGACCGACCTAGTTCAGCACAAGATTAAGACTCCTCTGGATGGGGTGATTAGACAGCTGCCTTACTGCATCCCAGAATCTTGCCGTCAAGCTATTGAGGAGGAAATCATCCAGATTTTCCAAGACAGAATCATTGAGGAATCCACCAGCCCCTGTTCCAGCCCCATTCTTGTGGTGTTAAGACCAGACGGCAGCATTAGACTGTGCATTGACTTCTGGAGACTAAACGTTGACAGCTACCCCCTGCCCAGAGTCAATGACCTGGCAGAGTTCCCAGGGAAAGACCTGTTCATATCCACTCTTGACCAGAAAAAGGGATACTGGCAAGTGACTCTGGCCCTGGAGGCCAAGACCAACCCTGCCTGCAGTTCAGACAGTGGCCACTGGCAGTACCGGGTTCTCCCTTTCAGCCTGCATGGATCTCCCACAAACTTTCAACACCTGATTGACATTGTTCTGAGACCACACCGAGTATAAGTGGTGGCCTACGAACTGGCAGGCTGATGGCTAACCGATGAAATTGCCATCTGGGTCTTATGGAGGCACAGTGCCTGGGATACCATATCAGCCAGGGCCTCCTGGAACCCCATGCGAATAAAATAAAGGCCATGAAAACTAACTTTGACCCACTTTCAAAAAGCAAGTACTTGCCTTCTTGGTGCTGGCCGGGTATTACCACAGGTTTGTTGTTAATTTCTCCTCTGTAGCGTCCCCCCTCTCAGATCTTGCCAAAAAGGGCCAGCCGGACTTAGTACGGTGGACTGACAAAACAGAGCAGGCATTCCAGGTCCTCAAAAAGGCTCTCATCAGCTCCCCGGTCCTCAGAAACTCCGACATCAGTCTGCCCTTCACAGTCCACATGGATGCCCCTGAGCAACTTCAGCACCCTAAATGTTTTGGACAGCACAAAAACACATGGCTGCGAGGCGGGGTTCTTCATTCTCCCAGAGAAGACAGGAGTATATAAAAGAACACAGCGAGCATGCTGAGGGGAGCTATGTCTACAATGATAAATCCAATAACAACTTTTTCTGTCTCCCATCTAGACATGGAACAGGAAGACGATGATGGTGTGGAAGTCAGTGCTCCGCAGCCTCCCCATGCTTTTTGCCGTCGCTGAAGCACCGCTCCCGTCACTCTGGGCACTTCCTCGCCACTGCTGCATCCCGGACCCTAACATCCATGCCAGGCAGACCACGCCCCGTTCCTACACACACACAACCAGTGTACCTCCCCTCAACACAGTGACTTTTTTGTGTAAATAAAAGAGCACTGATTCCCATCCATCTGTGGGATCCATATCATATAGCTATTTAAGAAAGTAATTATACACTCTTTTACAATGGTTCCTTCAAACAGTAAAGGTTTCTTAGCTTCCTAAATAGAGTCTATTTGGAACCATTTTTGACAGAGAAACATTAAGTTGTAAGGTTCTACGGAGAACCGTTAAGGGTTCCCCCACAAAGTCAAATAAAAATGTGTAGGAGAATGAATGAAAAATAAGTCATTCTTATTTAATAGATAAATGGTGTCAGTATAAGGTTAAATCTAGAACCTCTACAGCTACCTGAGGGAAAACATAAAGGGTTTCGAGTAAAATCAAAGCATGCATTGATGCTATATAAGGAATCCTTGAATAATACCTGAGGATTTTGTGCTTAGACCTTTTTATTTTTTTATTCAAAACTGTCATGATTGACTGCATGAGTGTTTTCTGCTTAATTTGGTCTTGGTGAATTCCCACCTACCTGCCACCTCTCCGCTATCACAGGATATCACAAGATACAAAGTGGGGAGGGTGAAGGGTAACATGTTTCCTCAGAGACTAAAAATCCAGGTAACCATATATTTTCAAACTGATGCTCAGGCTGCATCACAGGGTTACAGCATAACAAACTCAGAGGAATGCGCAATCTACCCTCTTCTGCATACAGCTGCATACAGCTCATGTTTTCATCCACATATTTTTGTGCAAATTCAAAGATACATTTACTTAATTAATTCCGCAAAAAAAAGTCAGAGAACTTTGCCTCAACATATTATGTGACTATATAATTGACTGATGTGAATGGATATTCAGTGCATGTGGCCAACTTATACAGCGCAATGGCATTGCGTTTTTCTGTGGGAACTGGAGTGCAGTGGGTCACATAACTGCACTAACCAGCAGACTATTGTTGTACAGCATCTCAAATGTTTTTCATATTCTAAAATACCTAAACCAAAATTTCATATCATTACCTCCCAGTACTGTCTCATATGATTCCGTTCCATGTCTTACAGGCATCCGGCTCTGATCACAAGATAATATGAGGTTTGTGATAGCTTTTCATCTGCACAATCTTAAGCACAAGTAGGTTATTATATTGTACTAATAATAATAATAATAATTATTATTATTATTATTATTATTATTATTATTATTATTATTATTATTTATTTATTTATTTATTTATTTATTTATTTATTTTTACAACTTCCATTTGTATTGATACTTTTTTTTTATCTTGAACACATTTTGCACATAAGTTAAATTCACAACTTGGATGGAAACATGACTATTGACACCCATGATTGGCTATTGATTGAGAGGTACGATAAAATATGCCATCCCTCTTACCCAGAAAGCAAGTAAATTATGCTCCATTGGACTCTCAGCTAAAGAGAGCTATGTTTTCTTTTTTTTATGAAATTAAGCACAAGATCTTGAACAATGAATTTGTTCAAAACAATTGAATGTTGAATTTTGCTTTTATTTTCTCATTTGTAAGTCGCTTTGGATAAAAGCATCTGCTAAATGAATAAATATAAACTTAAATAAATGTAAACAATACCAGCTAGTCTTCAGTTAATCCTGCAATAAACTTTATTGTGTCTGCATAGACTTCCTTTGGATTCTCTGGTTTCCTGCAACTGACCAGAAATATGCATATAGGTGGATTGGTTATGCTAAGTTGCCCCTAGTTGTAAATGAGTGTGTGAATGTGTTCTGTATGTGCAATGTTCCCTGTGATGTACTGGCATCACATCGGGGGTAAATGCTCCTGAGTTGCGCCCAGTGTTCCCAGGATAGACTCCAGATCCACTGCAACCCTGACCATGAATAAATCAGTTACTGTAGATGTTTGGATGTATAAATGAACTTCCATAATTACAAATTTTATTATAATATCATATAAACCTCTTGTTAGATCACCCCACATTGTTGTCTTTGGAATGTAGACACATGGCATGAACCTTTTAACTTTTTAACTTGAAGCCATAAAGCACTGTGCAGCACCTCATGATGTCCCGAAAGCTGTTAAACACCAAAATTCAGCCTTGAAGTTTACAGACCTTCCCGCTACAGTATATTTCAAAGCTGGCATCAATGCTGAATCCTAGACTTCAATATTATAATCTTATGTGTTTTACTGTGGGAGTGGATCTCTATTGTTCCCACATAGAACCATGTAGTTCATTACAAGAGTAAAATGAAAAATACCCATTTATAGTAATGTCATCTTTCACCTTTAATAAAAAGCAAAGTAGTGGACAGAGCATTGGAATGTATTATCTGGTTTTATTGATGGAGATCATCAGCTCTGCAAATAACAAAGTAAAAAAAGACATTTAGTAATAACACATTTACATAAAAACTGATAAAAAAGAGCAATGGTTGCTGTGAAAACTATTTGCCTTGGGTACTTCCATCTTTTCTTTTCTGTTACGTGACACTCTGCCATTGAGGTCACACACTGGTGTGGAATACAGATGCTGTGGTTTAGAAAAAGCACACAAATGGTTTAAACCTTTTGAACATACAAAGCCCCAATTCATGGTACATTATAATAATAAAATAATAATAATGCTGCGGGGATCTTTTCAGAATGAGTTCCACATTTACTGACATCATGCTCTTATTTTATATATGGTTTTCTCTTTTTTCCACATCCACAAAGACAAGCACAGCACTGAAAAAGCTTTGCTGCTACCACTGATTGTAAATAAGTGTTGCCAGGGGTGGCTGGTCAAAAAGGCATAACCTGTGTGTCTGAAAAGATAAAAAGACACCAATGTAAGTTTAATTTTTGGTATCCATATCAGACTACTATCACACCACCAATGGTCATAAGAAAAAAAAACACTCATAATGAAATATGAAAAAGTGGAGCTGAGGTTGATCTCTTATTAGCCTTGACTGTCAATTCATGTGGTCTATCAGTTTAAGTCTGCCATTCTTATTGTGTCATTAAAGAGAGGTTATGATACAGTATAATATATTGCTCAAACCTAATAGTTTAATTGTCAAGCTATTAATAGTTATTAAACAACAATTAGTTCCAATCAACTAATTTGATCGGTCAAACTGCGCTTTAAGAGTGCCTACATTTCCTATAACCACACTGGAACATTTCACTGTGTGTATCACTCTGCTCACCAAATAAAATTTCACTCCCTAGTTTGAAATGGTTACTACAGCAGTGTTTGTGATATCCTCAACGGATAGGGCAAGCAATACATTTTTCAGGAATATAACTTAAAGCATGAAAGTTCGTCAGGTGAAGATGATAAGGAAGAAGGGAGGCTAATTTTCACAAAAGCAGCATTATCTGGAATGTACATTTCAATGGGACCTAGCAAGCAAGCTAGCCAGCATTCTATAAAGTAAGTTTGGATTCTTTGGGATCTATTTCTGTAGCGGAGCAAAAATAAACAGAACATTTGGTCATATTGTGTCCGAAATGTCAAATAATTGATATACATTTCTTGTTTACAGAACTGTTGTTAAAAGCAATATTGCACTCGCAATCGTTCTGTTATACTGAATATCGGCACAGCTTTGACCAGCCATCACTGTGTGTTGATAAAGTTGTTCATTCTTTCTACAGAGCGAATGTTTTACAATCATTTAATGACAACAAGCCCATTGCTTTTATGATTCAGTATTTCACATCAGTGTGTGACCTCAGTAGACCGAATGTCATGTTTGTTGTGGTAGTAACTACATTTTTCAGGACATTTCAGACACAAGTCTGCCTGTCTAGAGATAAAAAGACATCAATGCACTAACTCGCTAACACACACAAGCAAACAAACAAACATATAAATGCATAAACACACAGACATACTAGGACAGGGGTTCCCAAAATTTTCAAGGGTAAGGCCCCCCAAAAGTCATTAACATTTGACCGAGGCCCCCCTTTTGCAAGATGTCTTTAAAGCACATTAAAAATAAAGACTTCTTAATATATCCCCCATTTTATTAATAATTACATCTTACATATTTACATTACATTACATTAGGAATTGATTCTGTGTGTGTGTTTGTGTGTGTGTGTGTGTGTGTGTGTGTGTGTGTGTGTGTGTCTGAGAGTGAGAAAGAGAAAACACTCTAGTGGGAGGGATGGGCTTGGTGGCTCTGACCAAATTGTTGAAAACCACTGCACTAGGAAAGAATAATTACAGTTTAGGGGAAATGACAATGAATTATTTGCTTGTTACAAATTAATTATTATATTGTCACACGTATTTTTTTTACACAATTCATTTATTTCGACATACAAATTTTTCCAATTATTTCTTTTCCACATGTGATTTTACATATGATTACTTTAATTTTATGGTATTTTTTTCTGCCTGATTTTTCTAATTATTTTGCTTGTTTATTTGTTTGTTTGTATGTTAGTTTGTTGTGGTTATTTATTATTCTTGTTGTTATTATTATTAGTATTATTATTACTGTTATTGTTGTTGTTGTTGTTGTTGTTATTATTATAATGGCTTATGGTTTGCATATTTGCCTCTCACCTCCAGGGTTGGGGGTTCAACTCTCATTTATTTCCTGTTTATTTGTCCAGTCCAAAGACATGTGCCAAATAGTCTGTAGTGTGTGTGTGTACGATTGTGCAATGCAGTGGGTTGGCACCCCATCCAGGGTGTCCCCTGCTTGTTCCCCGAGTCCAATGGGATAGGTGGTATGGAAACTGAATGGATGGATGGGATGGATGGATGGACTATAAGTGCTTCTTCTTCTCGTGTCGAGGTTCCACTTCATATTAGTTTCACCCAGTAGGCGGCGGTCTTGATAGCCTTGTCCGTCGCATTGTGCAGGTCACACGCAGTGCAGGAATGTGGACACGCGGGGCACGCCAACAGGTGTGCCATGGTTTGTGGGGCTAATCCACAGGTGGCACAATGAGTTGATTGGCCAGGAAGCAGTCCCCATCTGGCCATATTCTCCCTGCAGTGGCTGACCTGTGTATTGGCCACGGTTGTTTGAGTGAAGAAGGCCAGACAGGGGGCACATGGATTTGAACCAAGGACCTCTTGATCTGCAGTCAAATGCTCTACCACTGAGCTATACACCCATGTTAGGGCACCTGTGGCTCAGTCGGTAGAGCGGGTTGTCCACTAATCCACTAATCGTGGGGTTGGTGGTTCGAATCCCGGCCCGGGTGATCCCATGCCGAAGTGTCCTTGGGCAAGACACTGAACCCTAAGTTGCCCCCAATGGCAAGCTAGCACCTTGCATGGCAGCTCTGCTACCATTGGTGTGTGAGTGTGCTCTCATTTGTAAGTCGCTTGTAAATGTAAAAATGATATTTCTGTAAAGCTGCTTTGAGACAATGTCCATTGTAAAAAGCGCTATACAAATTGATTAATTATTATTATTAATTATGTTTGTGCCCAGGCGGCAGGTGCTCGGAGGGTCGCAAATAGAGGTTGGGTGGGGGGTACTTGTACCGCCAGAGCGAGCAGCGTGCCTTGGATGGATCACCCGACAGAGGGCTCATGCATCTTGTGAAGCTCTTGCGGCTCCTTAGATGGGCAGGCGGCAAGCGCTGTTTGTGCAGCGGGTGTTGAGGGACTTTCTCCGGTTTCAGCCTCTCAACGGCACAGGCAACCTCTCTGGATCTCTGGGGGAGCGACTCCAGCTAGCGGGTACAGCTTGTTGAGTGGGGTTGGTTTGAGGCATCTGGTTACGATGCAGCAGGTGTCGTTCAGCCTGGCGGTCACCTGTGCGGGGTGCACGGAGCAGTGCCAGAACAGACAGGCAAACTCGTCAGCGGAGAAGCACAGCGCCAGGCCAGTGGTGTGCACAGTGTGAGCCATTCCACCCAAGCTGGTTTATGTCAGCCTTTGCAGCAGGTTGTTGTGTGAATTGACCTTTTGTCGGGTGTTAAATCAATGAGCTTTGTACGTGAGCCCCCTGTCCTGTGTGATCCCCAGATATCTTAGGTGAGGGCAGTGCTCGATCTCTACACCATTCCAGGTGACACACAGGGCTCTTCTCGCTTGGTGGTTGCGCAGGTGAAACGTGCAAGTCTGTGTCTTTGAGGGGTTAATCCTGAGGCAATTGGCCTCATAGTACTCTCCAAAAAGTTTCAAAGCCTCAGACAAGGTTGACTCTACATCTCAAAAGAACTGCTCTGCGCTGCTAAGGCCAAGTCATCTGCATATACGAATCATTGTGTCTGGGTTGGTCATTCATATAGGTATTGATCAGGTTCGGGGCCGGGACGCTACCCTGTGGAAGATTATTTTTCTGACATCTCCAGTGACTAATCCCCATGTGGAGATGGATTTGGAATCTGCGGTTGTGGAGCAGCTCTTTGAGAATTTTCATGAAGCCTCTGTCCTTATTAATATTTGCAACTTTCATAAGCAGTCCCTTGATGTTGACCATGTCATAGGCAGCAGATAGATTGACAAATGTCATGCCCATAATCATACCGAGTTCAAAGTCATCCTCAATAAATTGTGTCAGCTTCAGTGTCTGGCTTGTGCAGGACATCCTGGGTCGGAACCCAGCCTGTTCTGGTATGAGTTAGGATACAACTACGGGTGCCAGCCAGTTGAGCAAGAAGTGCTCGAACAGCTTATAGGTGTGACAGAGAAGAGATATTGTTTGGTAGCTTTTGGCTTCGGCGGGACATTTCCCTGGCTTCAGCAATGCAGCGACCTTTGATTTTCTCCAAGCTCTTGGTATGCTAAGTGTTGTTAGGCAGTCGATGGAAAGTGCCAGGAGCCACGATGTTGCCACTGGACCAAGGCTCTTGATCTGCTCTACGGTAAGATTATCAACACCGGCTGCCTTTCCATTTTTCAGAAATTTCACTGAAGTGACAAATTCAGACAGTGTGAACAGTTTAATTATTTTGCTGCTGTCTTCTGCTACTCGTGCAACTCTGGGTAGTCGGTGTGGTGGTTTACTGCTGAGCAATAACTGGCTCGTGACCTGATTAACGGTGACCTGTCCAGGGTTCATAGCTACAGGAGGGTTGCCCGTTAACCTATGGAGGGTGGACCAGGCTTTTTTGCTGTCTGTCATGTCAATGTTCGCAATTGTGTCTTCCCGTTTTGCATCAGCCGGGCGCCGGTCTTTATGGTTTCCATGGAGAAGGGGTCACTCTCATTTAAGGCCTCGTACATTTTAAAAAGTCCTGATGCATCTGCATTAAGCCCAGGTACGTGGTATGTGCGGCAGCCTCTCGGTATGGTTGGACATGATAGGGTTCGGACAATTTTAATGAATTTGTTGTAGTTCAACACCACAGATGAAAGAGTACAGCGCTTCTCGTTGATACCCTCTGCAAATTGAGTCCAGTCTGTTTTACCAAAGTTGAACCATTGCTGGAAGGGAACCTAAATGGATTGTACTACAGCCTGCACCCGACATATGATGGGCCTGTGCTATATTTTCGGGATGGGTTTGCAGACAGACTTCGAGCACTGTGGGCTGATGTTCTCACTGACAAAGATGAGGTCAGGGTTGTAGCCGCATCGCCACTGTCCGCTGTTGAAGGATGCAAGAAGATTCGGGTTGTGGAGGAAAGTGAGTCCATTGGCCTCCGCCCATGCTTCACCATCAGAGTTGGTGTATTGGTAGCCCCACGTCATGTTGTGGCTATTGAAGTCTCCAACAACCAGTCTAATCCATTGGTCGTCCAAATCGCTGATGTCACAGGGTATAAAAGGTTGGGCAGGTGGTTTATACACAAATGAGATTGTGCAGTTATGGACATCCACAGTGATAAGCTCCATAATGTCCCAACAAGCACAAGAAGATGTAACTGTAATGTTTTGGTTGGTGTAGATCGCACTTCCATGTTTTGGGTGCGGAATATCCTCTACTAATATCAGTCCGGGTATCTGCAGCCTAGTTTGGCCAGAGTCACAATGCGTCTCTTGGACGCATAGGATATTACATTGCGTTTCGTGGCACATTTCTGAAAGGAGTAGCCCTTTGTCTTCTGAGAAACCCTCTATGTTAATACAGATGATTGTCAGGGATGGCCCTGACAAGTGCCGTTTGGTGTCACATATTACTGGTGGAACCATCGTGGTGGAAGGATTAACCGCTCAGCAGTATAATACTGAACGTTGCCCAAGGTGACCCTGATGATGAGGGTCATCAGATACTTCAATGGCACGGTATGTAGAGGCTCCTTCTGTGCACCCCGATTATTAGTTGTGGTGGCGTTTGTTTTCTTTGCTTGCTTACTTATTTATTTATTTTTTGTGTTTGTTTGTTTATCTGTTTGTTTGTTGTGGTGGTGATTATTTATTTGAGTTTGAGTGAGTGCACGAATGAGCAAGCAGGATGCAGCAACTTCTGTACTGAAGGTCAGTTATTTCAGGCTTTCCCTAACACAGACTAGAACAGGTGCAGTATTAATAGCTTGTTCCTGCTCTGCGCCTGTGTTTAATCCTGCAGTGACATTCTGCGTACACAACAAAGTCAGCAAGATTGATTTCCAGCTCACTGTTCATGACCTTGGGGCAGGTCAAAAACTGCATAGAGTGGAAATACAAAACCACTTAATGCCACTCGAGACAGCATTAATTCTGTAAAGAGTGCTGAGGCTGAGAAGCTTTGTTGCTCTGTAAGGAGAGTAAAAAGCAATAACTGACTCTCTCAGGTTTACTGCTAATCCCACAATGTCTCTCCGGACCAATACACAAATGTCTATATAAGAAACGTACAGAGTATAAATGTCTACATTATTTATACGCTTAGTAGAACAGCATTAAGGTTTGAATTTGGTCTTTAGAAAGTATGGCTTACTAGGATAGACTAATAACAACTTAGGGGAAATGATGATGAATAATTGAAATGGCTTGTTGCAAATTCATTATTTCATTCTACAATACATTCAGATTAGATAGTTCCAAAACACTATCAGTAAATGTAGAAATAAATAAAACAGACCTTCTCGGAATAATAACGTGAGCAATGTACACATTTTCAAATGTTTTTTTTTTCTGAAATCATTTATTTATATTTTGATTTCCATTGATTTGTTTATTTTCAGTTTATTTTTGTAATGATTTTTTTTTTCATGGTACTTTTGTTTTTACCAATTCATTTGTTTGGATGTGAATTTTCCAATGATTCAGCTACAGTCATGTTATAGTTATAGTTATTTGGTTATAGTCATATACATTCGGTTATATAGTATATATAGCATATTTTAATTTATTTTCCACATAGGATTTTACATTCGATTAATTTATTTTTGTTATTTTTTCTACATGATTTGTTTATTTGAAAAGGCAAATTTTCCAGTAATCTAATTATTTCTTACACAGTTTAGATTGCCATGATTTTTACCATGCAAATTTAATTTTGCATGTGAATGTATTTCGTCATCACATATTAATCACATGATGTTGTGTTCACATGTGCAAAGTTCAAAATGCAAAAGACATGGAGACATTTTACTGTTTTTGATGCTGCATTTTTAGACAGCTGTGCTGTGATTACTGGCAAAGGAAAGCAACACACTGACAGAAATGATACAGCACTTTAATGTCAATGATATTTTAAAAATGAGAATTTTATGTTTCATATTTAGAGGCAAAATCCCCACTGGCCATCAGCAAGTCTTTCAGCAGAAATATAATATCATGATGGAAACAACTGGAAGAAAAGAAAATATCTTTGCTGCAAATTCAATGACATGTAAATGCACCCCAAGAGACAGTAATATAATCAAGATGAAGTTGCATAATGTAATTCATCTGCATTTCAATATGAGAATTCTTCTTCTTCTTCTACTTCTTCATGTTCTTCTTCTGGCTTTAATCCCACTAGGTGGGGTCACCGGTGCGGGTGACTCTTCTCCAGACCATTCCAATTCAGGGACCCCATCAAGATGGTCCTCTCCATCTCCTTCTCCCTCCTCTTCTCTCCTCGGGGATCGCCCTAGCATGGCCCGAATTTGAGCCCGTGCGCATCCTTTTTGGTTTGGCAACAGTTTTTACGCTGGATTTCTTCTCAGTTTACAAATTACAGATATGCAGAGCATATATTTGACAACAACAACAACAACATCAACAACAACAACAAAAATAATAATAATAATAATAATAATAATAATAATAATAATAATAATAATAATAATAATAATAATAAATTATTTCATTTAATTCCCCTCATACATTTAAAATGCAACTCAAAGTGTTTGCACTGTGAAATAAAAAAAAAAAGTTAGAGGAAAAACAAAATAATCCATTCATCCCTCTATTTTCCAAACGCTTATCCTACACAGGAGCCTATCAGGAGCCTAGTGCCTATCCTGGGGAAGTCAGCACACAACAAATCACAGTTCACAATCACACACACATTCACACATTACACACAATTTGTAAACTATCTTGTCAAATTCACATTTTGAACTCAAACTCAAATGTCTTCAGCCTACAGCAAAAAATAATGAATTGGCCATGCCGTTCCAATAGTTTCAGGGGGGAAACTATGTACAGTGGGCATAAATGTCGACACACCCCCTTTTAAAAATTGCAGGTGAAAACAAGATTAATCATATCAGATCATTTTCCACCTTTAATGTGATATATAAACTAACAAAGTTAAAATGAAAAACAAATAGAAATCTTTTGGGTGGGTGGGAGGGTAAGAAAAAAGAAAAATGTTCATCTTCAGGAGTTCTTGCAGACACCGACATTAAATACTGCTACTGTGAGTGTAGTGAATGAACCGGAAATGCAAGAGCAGTATTAAGAAGAACATTGAAGTGTTCATGTCATAAGCTCATTGATCTTGGTGGGTTCATGAAGGCATTGATAATAATCCAATATCCAAAACAATGAATAAACTTTACAGAGCACTACAGAGTTTCAGGCTATCCACGATTGTTGCTCCCTCATTCGGAGGAACACCTTGAGGATATAAGTGAGGAAATTGAATTAGAACTTTATCAGTCACTTGCAACAGATGAAATAAGTATAGTTAATTCAAATATATATATAATAAAAATATTTTATAATATATATATAAAAATATCTGCATTTTATTATGAAACATTGCAAAAGGCCTAAGGTGCATGAATGAGACTGAAATGTTCCCATTACTTAGAGAAGAAAGGAAAAAAGATTTTACACTGGATTAAGATGGTCAAAACAGATCCAGCTGGCCTTATTTTATGAACTGAAATATGAAGTCTAATGGTTGTGGTATCATATTTGTATATGTCAAGTTGCATTGGTTAAAATGACTGGGATCCAACAGATATCTAATAGATTACTGTCCATTCAGATTAGCTTCAACGGAAAGGGCAAAAGCAACAAACAGGTGGCTGCATTTAGGTACTTGCCATTAAAGGCAATATGTGCTTAATCTTGATGGTCGCAGGTGAGACTTGATGCCTTGTCATAAGAAATGCTGATCTAAGTGAGTCATTTGGTTGGTAAGCTTGGCTTTGTAAGGTCAAAGATATAATAGGAAGTAATGTTTAATTCATGATGGCACAAAGATACAGCAGATGTTTAATACCTGCCTGAGTGCTGAAAGGGGGAAATAATCCTAAAATACGAACAAGTTCAAAGTTAGAAGTCTATTTTAGATATAATGCTGAAGTAGTCTTAGTTCATTATATAAAAATGGTGCAATTTCCCAGTCAGGAAAGCAGAGGTCACAGTCATCATCAGACCACTTCTTGTCTCAATGGTTCCAGCTCTGCAGAAATGGTCTGTCTTTAAGTAAGTGCTCTAGTAGTAAGTCAAATTGACTGGGAAATGACTGTCCAAAATTTTATACGACTGAAATTTAATTATCATGCAGCTGTATTGTAAGTATCTTAATGTCTTAATAAGTCACAAAAACATTATAGCACAGTGACATTATTTTCTTCACATAGCCAAGCATGTTAGGAAGCTGGGGTCAGAGCACAGGGTCAGTCATGATACAGCGCCCTTGGAGCAGAGAGGGTTAAGGGCCTTGCTCGAGGGCCCAGCTTGGCAGTACTGGGGCTTGAACCACCAACCTGCCGATAAGTAACCCAGAGCCTTAACCGCTAAACCACCACTGCCCCGAATAAGTATAAGTAGTTAATGTAATATACCAACTGAAGATATATTGATAAACAGCAGTCACATTTATTCTGCTCTGCTCTCCATGGTTTTCACCTGGTTCTGACACCTGCAGTAAGTTACCCATCTAAATAGAGAATAGCTGTAAATACATTTATGGCATTTGGCAGACACCCTTATGCAGAGCGACTTACAGAAATGCTTTGAAATCTATCAATAAATACATCCAATAAATACTGGTTCATTAGGTCATGGGCGAAGAAAACCAGCAGTTGACAAACTCTGTTGGGGAGGTTATGTAGCAAGAAAAGCAAACATACAAGACATTTTTGCTAACATAAGCACTAACACAAGTGCTACTTTAAAAACGTCTGGCTGAGGTAGGTCTTTAAACGTCATTTTAAGACTGCCAGTGACTCAGCTGTTCGGACATCTAGGGGAAGAATATTCCCCTATATAGGTTCCAGAACAGAGAAGCATGCCTTCCATGTACAATATGCTGAGAGATGGAGGGACCAGTCAAGCAGTTTTAAAGGATCAGCAAGAGTGTGGTGCAGTGTGGGGTGTGACTTCTAAAACCTACATAACACAATAACCAAAAATAATTTGTGAAGACATAACTTAAAATGGAATTAGTGTCCTATCCTATTGAGTAACATAGGAATGGGTTTGGTTAAAATTTGTGCTCTAGCCAACCACTAAAAGGCTTCAGAGACATGTTGTCTTCACTTTTTAAATCCCTGTTAAGACATCCACCCTTATTTATAGTCACTGGCACATCAATGACTTTTTGCTATAATGTTTCACCCCCATCCTTCATACCATGCTTGTGACAAAGCAGTTTTACAGAAATCCAGATGTACATTTAGATCCCCAGTTACCAATCCAGAGGTGATAATGGCAAGGAAAAACTCTGAGATGATATGAAGAAGAAACCTTGAGATGAACCAGACTCAAAAGGGAACCCATCCTCACCTGGGTGACAATGGAGTTTCGATTATAAATCATTACTCCAATGGTATAAATTCAAACAATACTGAGTGTGTTAAATAGACATTAGGTATAAGCATATAGAACTGTTTTCAGAACTAAGTTAAGTGCGTAGTAAGAATTTCTTACCAAGTATTAAGACCTCAAAATGTAACTACTGGCTTAACTATTCAGACATGAATTGCATAAGAGTTGCTGATGTTAAACAGAGATGTGTATCAGTTGCATATTTTTTGACCTTCGACTTGAGTGTACTTTAGTGTAGTGCAGTGTAGTATACAATGTACTGTATATTATCAGTATTATACTTGTACTATATGTCCAGCATCACTGACTGACAATTTGATGTAACCATAATATGTCACACTTAAATGTATTTTTGAGTCTGTAAATACACTCACCAAAAACACAATAGGCACAATAAATAAATGTGACACTATTAAATAATGAATAGTATCATCTAGTTACAGTCCATGCAAGTTTTGCGTTTGGAGAGTATAGAAGAAGACATTGTTTATCTCAAGAGCCGATTTTTTTGATGAAGAAAGTTATGATTTAATTCAAAGTTTATGCCATAAGCATTGATATATCTTTTGAATTTCTGAATATGGCCATTTGTCACATAATGAGTATCAGGACAGTTTAGAGTTTTATTAAGAACAGGTCATACAAAGGGCAAGGCAGAAGGCATAAACAAAAACAGGCAAAAGTCAGGCAATCGACAAATATTCATGAAGTAGGACAGGCAAAGCACAAAACTAAAAACTAAGAACAAGATGAAAATCAGACATCAGAACATAACAATAGCTTGGTACAGTAACAACACTCAATGCTGTGAAAAGCCATTGTGAATGAGCAGTCTGTTTTATGTGTGATGTGATTGAGAGAGTAATTGGGAACAGGTGTGTCTGATTAGACCTCAAAAGACAGTCGGTGTCTATGTGTAACTTTGGAAGTTGTAATCGTCTGCCATGTTTGTAGTTTGCGGTATATTCTGGGAAATAGAGTCCAGTTTGTCTTGACATGACACCAATTGTGACTATATTTCCTGAAATGAGCACAGGACAGTCATTTATCATTTTGTGATTACAGCAGCAGTTCTGAGGCAGAAATATACAGGAAACAGATTATCCATTGAATCAGTGGTGAGCCAAACAACATTATACACTTAGCATTCAGCAGGAGCAATTCAGATGACACAATCTCTAATGCAGCTTAATGCTAGGTAATTGCAAAAACAAAATTAAAGCAGGTAATTCTTTTCAACTAGCTCATCAGCTTCTTCCTATTACAACTAATGTTGTTCAGGAATTGTGAGGAGGAGTGATGGGAAGCTTGCATCCCAAACATGTCAGCATGGGGCAAAATGGATAGCCTACAAGCTGACAAACTGGACAATATCGTAACTAGACTTATTGCTCCCTCAAGAACCAGAAGAGTTCAAATAGTCCTCTTACACAGTCTCGTTGTCTCATTTGCAGCTGAAAGCAAGTAAAGGGCCTTTGAACAATTTTCAAAGTTAGATTTTTACGCATCCCCTGGTAGCAAATTAATGTGCAAACAACACTGGGAGAAACAAAGCCTCCTCTAACGTGAGACTGAATTAAGCATGATGAGTAGAGTAACATTATTCTTTGTGGGAAGTAGGTAAAATAAAGAAAAAAGAAGAAATACACTTTATTTATCCAGATGAAAAAGGGACTTTGTTCTTTCTTGGTTCTTCCCCCAAGTGCACACTCAGCATTATATGTGGCATTTTGGATCCAAAATGAGTTAAACATCCAAAGTCACCTAGAAGAGGATGGGTTCCCCTTTCAATCTGGGTTTTTTTCAAGGTTTCTTCCTCAGGGAGTTTGTTCCTTGACAATAACATCTCTTGCTCATTAGGGATCTAAATCTGCTTTTCTGTAAAGCTGCTTTGTGTGTCTACTGTTAAAAGAAATACACAAATAAAACTAAACTAAAAATTAATTGAATTGCACTACCTAAACATCATCACTTGAGATTTCTTTATTCTGTGGTTGTGATATTTTTGTTTTGAGTATAATATTTCAAAAAAAAAATGAAAAGTTCCATCTCAAAACTCACAAATAATCTTGGTTTTATAAAGTTTTATCTGCCAGCCAATCATAACTCGGATGAATCGGCTTAGGATGAATGCAACAAAGATGGCCTTGCTCAATCAATATCCGTGTTCTCTTTGTACTCACAGAAAAGAACAGACTAAAATACTCAGTAGACTGTAACTTTAGCTGAAGATGTTTTAGATAAAAGTAAGTATACAAACAGATTTAGTGTAGGTCTACAGCACTTGCCCTTTGCCTTCAAAGTTAATATTGTGTTTAACATCAAATGACATTAGCATTAAATATTACTGACATTCACTAGCTACATGCAATATGCTTAATAAACTGAACTTCCCAGTGTAACCCGGGGTTGAAGGTCAGTTAGCAGATTTGTAAGAAGTGTTTTTGTGGTTGCACAGAAACATGTATTATTTACAATAATATAAAACATATTTTATAAATGGTTTACAATGAAATTTCAAGGTCAAACTATACTAAAGACAAAATGTCTTTCTTGGCTGATTTTATTACCATTTATTAGTTATTTAATGAGACTAAGACAGATAGAACGATATTCTATTTATACTGTATTTGATCTTACTAGAATAATAAGATCTATGTATTTGAGGAGTGTTCAAAATGCATTTTCTAATTGTCTCAGGAGTTCTTTATTATTGTAAATTTGAACTAGCTTTAAAGTGTAGCTCATCTTGAGCTATCAATTCAAATTACAGTACTTTCCAGTTTTGTTTGCTGGAATATCAGCAGGTTGATATCACATATCTCAAAATGGATCTTCACTCAGATACAATTTTATAATACGAATGGCAGGAAATCTGTTTCTTTAGATTTTATTTATCACTCAATAAAGATTCACTTAACACCCATACTAGATTCTGAGTTATCAGCACATAAGACAAGTGCCTTGTTCAAGGGCATTAAATATTCCATCCTGCAACACGCAACCTCTTAGTGTTTACTTTCCATTACCGAGCCACTTTCTTTTCACTAAATTTCCTCATCCTCATAATCACATCAGCCAGGCTAGATATGATATAAAAAGCACAGAGCTGAACACTTGGAGAAGTGAGAAAAGACCTTTTAGGGCATTTCACAAGGTTATTTACTCAGAGTGAAAGCTTTGGCAGTTCCAGTGTTCCTCTAGTGAACCCATTAGAGATGGCTGGTCATGGGCTGGAGAAGCCTCCATATCTGGATGAACGCCAGAGCAGGAGAGGAGCCAGCAATCTCAATGACAACGATAACGCCATCTGCTCAGCCTCTGCACACATGAGAAACTTTCTACAACTCTGCTACATTAAGAAGCAATGACAAATGGGAATCTTTTAAAGTGGGGAAATTGTGTTAATAGACAATTATTGTTAGAAAATTTTAATCTTGATACAAAAGAATGCTATACCAACAAGATATCATAGATATCCATCAAAACTCACGACAGATTTTGAAGTTTCTAAGACAATGGTATCATTTTAAATATGAAAATTTAGTGATTCTTTCTCTTTACAAAAATAAAAGCTTAAAACTGTAAGCTGTAATTTTTTTTACTCCTCATTGCATGTGAACTGATTTAAGATATAGTGTACTCCAGTTTCCTCCCCCAGTCCGAAGACATGCATGTTAGGCTGATTGGCGTGTCTAAAGTGTCCGTAGTGTATGAATGTGTGTGCGTGAGTGTGTGTATATTTGATTGTACCCTGCGATGGACTGGCACCCTGTCCAGGGTGTACCCCGCCTTGTGCCCGATGCTCCCTGGGATAGGCTCCAGGTTCCCCGTGACCCTGAAAGGAGTAAGTGGTTGAAGATGGATAGATGGATGTACAGTATATACATATTGTTGTGTGAATTCTTTGTCGCTTAACAGACAGTAGCTAATAAAATGAAATCAAAATAATGATACCTGTGGATAAATGAAACAATAAGGCAGTCTTCAATTATTTGGTCTATGATCATAATGATCATATCACCTTCACCCACATATACTGTACACTCTATATTATGGCACTTTTCCACTGCATGGTATGGCTCAGCTCAACTCGACTCTGTTCGCTTTTGAGGGGCTTTCCTCTGTGGATAGTACCTGGTCCCTGGTACTTTTTGTAGCAGCACCTTGTTCGAGGTTCCGAACGAGCCCGAGCCAATACTAAATGTGAGCCACGCACCGAGGGAGTAGGGAATTCTCCTTAACGAGCGCTTCTGTATTGTTCCCAAATAAATGTGTGTCATTTAATACATACTTTGCGTATGGTAATGTTCTATTAACTGAAAATTATGTATCATTTATATCATTCCACATTCCAATCACTGACTTTCATGCGACTGTTCCTTCTTTTCTAAGTCTATTTATGTCTATATTATTTTGTAATTTATACATACTGTGTAGATATTATTCCACTTAGTAAATGTGTGACGTGTACCAACAACACCACAACAAATTCCTTGTATGTGCTAAAAACTGTACTTGGCAATAAAACCCTTTTCTGATTCTGATTCTGATTACAGATAAAATTATAACAAAGGAATCTGTCAGAATTTTCTCATCTCACTTGTTACCGGTTTGTAAACAGGTATTTATCGAAGTCACTCCTGTCGCAGCTGAATCTAACTAAGTCATATATACACTACGTAGGGTCAAGAACTGACTTATTTTACATCCTTAATAGGGCCCATGTTCAGTGAACAGGAAAAGCATTTGGAATATTGCCTGACTGTGTTTTTGTACTGGTTTTGATAATACAACATTATTCCTGCATGAAGGTGAGGGAAAGATGGCACCCATATTGAGGTGGCACTATACTGCAATAGAAGAGCAAGCTCAGAAAGGTAAAGCGAGTCGAGTCGAGCTGTACCATGCAGTGGAAAAGTGGCTTTAGATGAATTGCTTCTTGGTTAAAAGGCTGGCATGACAAATTTATATAGCAAGAGTTCTCTTGTATACATAATACTATCCTGTATAGGACTATCATATGTAGTATATATATATATATACTACTTATATATATTATATATAAGTAAGTATTCGGCCCCCTTGAACTATTCGACCTTTTGCCACATTTCAGGCCTCAAACATAAAGACATAAAACTGTATTTTTTTTGTGAAGAATCAACAACAGGTGGGGACACAATCATGAAGTTGAACGAAATTTATTGGATATTTCAAACTTTTTCAACAAATAAAAAACTGAAAAATTGGGCGTGCAAAATTATTCAGCCCCTTTACTTTCAGTGCAGCAAACTCTCTCCGGAAGTTCAGTGAGGATCTCTGAATGATCCAATGTTAACCTAAATGTCTAATGTTGATAAATAGAATACACCTGTGTGTAATCAAGTCTCCGTATAAATGCACTTGCTCTGTGATTGTCTCAGAGGTCCATTTAAAGCACAGAGAGCATCATGAAGAACAAGGAACACACTAGGCAGGTCCGAGATACTGTTGTGGAGAAGTTTAAAGCCGGATTTGGATACAGAAAGATTACCCAAGCTTTAAACATCCCAAGGAGCACTGTACAAGCGATAATAT